>PVIR01018778.1:0-32933 GCA_004026965.1 Petromus typicus | reverse complement strand
CTACATTCCCACCAGCAGTGGAGAAGGGTTCTCCTTTCTCCGCAGCCTTGCCAACATTTGTTGCTGGCTAATTCTGACATGGCAGCCATTTTTTTGTGGAGTCAGATGAAACCTCAGTGTTGTTTTCATCTGCATTTCTTGAATGACTAATGATGTTGTGCTTATTTTCTCTCAGGTGCTATTCAGTATGTTGTTCACACAACAAGACAAGATCCCCACTCATTTTTTAAAAAATAATTTGATTGTGAAGTAGGTACATTTTATATGCATATCACGATTGTACTCAATATTGACAAAAAATACATAGGTGAGGTGGGCTGCAGACTTACCTGTGAAGAGGAAGCCTGGATTCCAATCCTAGGGAGCTGTCGAGCAGAGTTCTGCTCTATGTTTTCTTGCCCCAGCTTATCAGGGATGTCATAGTTTGCTATTTCTATGAAGAAAGACTGCAAGAGCAGCATTTTCTTGCAGGCACGTATATCAGAGGTGGTGGCACAAGTGCTGTCCATATGCCATAAGGGGTAGAGACAGAGTTTTCATAAAGCAAGTTATGGCTACCAACAATTTAGTTAATTTAAAATGAGTTTTAAATTCAACAATATGCTTCACTCAAGTTTTCAAGCAAATTATTCCAGGGAAGCTAAGTGTTGAACTTGGCTTTTACATTTTTGGATTTGGTGGTGAACACTGAGAGTAGAAACAATACAAATGTTCTAGATTTCCATGAATTTAAGAACAGGATCAGCATTTACCTTAGGATTAACATTGATATAAGGTGGTATAACAAGTTTTGTCATACTTACCCTTAGATTTTCACTCTGTAACTGACTACTGCATGTATTATTCTTTTACTAACTTAACCATAATACCATTGTAAAGAGAAAATGTGTACCTTATTTTTCTTGAAATTGTCATGTTTCCAGGACACAAGAAAAATATTTATAAATATACCTGTAAAAGTCAAGATAATTTGGCCTAAACATAAGAAAAAGTGTTTTACCAAAATTGTATTACTGAAAAGGTATAAAAATACAACTTCTTAAGGGAAAGTACAGTATTTCCTGATCGTGAGACACACTGAGCTCTTTTTCAGACAATGAAGTGTACTACAGAGATTTCTTAGACACCTCCAAATGCAAGTTCCGTGTTAAAATACTGTCTTGCATGCAAATCCTGACAGAGCATTCAGTACCCTGGCTTCCATGAGTGCTGCACTTTTGAATAGCCTAAAGCATCAAAAAGGTGTCAGCTGTGTTTTATCTTCAAATATTTCAATTTAATTGTTTCTGAATTGTGATCTGGGCTTTAAAACTTTAAAAGATTTTTAGATAATTATAAAACACACAGGAATCACTCAGTTAGCACATAGTAAATGCTAATCAGGTTAGTTTTTCCTTTTCCCAGGTGTGTTTTGATAAAAGCTGCGATGTTCCAGGCATGATGTACTATTTTTAACTTCCCAAATGTATATTCAATATTATGATATATTCTGTGTAAACTAGCATCTTTTATTAATCCGGTAGAATTTAATTGCAATATCTACCGTATAACTGTCATATAATGTATTGTGCAACAAATACCACTGATCAAATAATTTTCTATGCTCAAAAATAAATCAAATCATGATTCCAACAATTATGGGCCGTGCAAGAGCTGACTCTGCACAATGTCAACCAGTAAAAAGATGTGCTGAGGCATTTGCTAATGATTTGCAAGTCAGCAAGTTGTGATAGCAGCTGCTTTAGAGCTAGAGAAAAATTGTACCTTGTTTTCACACTCAGGAAGTCTATGTTTAATTCATTTCCTGTTGTGAATGTGAAAATGTTCATTAGGTTTGAGAAAGCACAGCCTTTTAGGTCATGTACAGAAATTGATGTGAAATAATTAATACAAACATGGATATACTTAAGCTGTATATACAATGGACTCCTTTAAGAATAGAATTCAAGAAATTTAGAATTCAAAGATAAATGAATAGCTTTTGAATCCTCATCCTTCAGAGGAGCAAATCCTATAACAAAGGGATCAGAAACTCTTCTAAAGTCACACAAAACCTAAGAGCAGTTTCAACAACTGATTTCTCCTATCTTGCAATCCAGTGGACATTCAACTGTATATATGGTGCTGAATTCTAGGAAAATGAGTTATATTTCAAATCTAGATTCCTGTAGATTGAAGAAGAAAGAAAATTAAGGTGGTATCAAAACATAAACCACACAGATATACAAAAAAACACTTTGTTCAAGGTATTATACTACAGGAAGCTAAAATCAGATAAAAAGAGACTCAGCAGGGACTGAGATATCAAAGAAAAAAAAAGAAGTAAAGACATCAGAATTATGACTTAAGCTGTGTCTGAAGACCAGGCATCAAGATAAAGATGCCAGAGCCAGACCTATATGTGTGCTTAAGGGATAAGTGTCAACTTATACATTTATACTGTCATTAGCAGAACTTGTTCTACAAAGCCCAGATAGACGCTATTTACTCAGGTGCATGAATAGAGCATCTGGTCTATCTCTTTCTCAAAATGCCTTTGTTCTCTTCCTGCATTTCTATTATGAGACCTGCTTCCCTATTGGACCAATGTTGGCTAACCAACTATATTATAATCTTAGCATTTGATTGTGGTTTGACTCATCTTCTACTAATTTTGTGACTTTGCTGTAGAAATTACCTCTGCAAAGGGTCTTGGTGGACACTCACTTATGAGACATCTCCTTGTGTCTTGGGTGCTATCTCAGTAAATATTTTTCTTCTATTGCCTTCCTCTGTCCTTTAAAACTTATTCTTCTATTTCAGGGGACATAGACTTGACATATCTGTCACCCAAAAGGTTGAAAGGTATATTTATACTGTATCATTTGCAATAGGAGAGCTCGAATTAATTTCACTCAACTCCTTGAATTGATCGAGGGAGTTGATATATGTGAAGGCTAAGTAGTATAGTGATAAATAGACCAGGTCACCTTTCTTTGCTAGTTGGCTGCACCTCAACTTTCTGCTGGGTTTGTAGTCCTAGTGGTGTTCCCCTATGTTAGGCTCTGACCTCTTCAGAGTCCTCAGATTATTTGATGAAAGTAGCATCCTTGATGTTTACACTTCAAGGAGGTAACACCAAGATTTTTTCAGATCTGTGTTCCTCAGCTCTGTAACTGGCAAGGGACCTTTAAAGACCTACCTCTCAAAGAGCAAGAACTTAATAGAAAATTACAATTTTTCTAAACTAAATTACCCAAGACAGATCAGAAAGAAGTCTGCCTGACATTTGGCTAATCTAGGAAAAGGTCAAAGTTCTTCAACTAAGACATTTTCCCTTATTAATTCTAGATAATGTCTTCTGTTTTATAGTGCTTCATAAACTTACATCTGTTTTCCTCATTTATTTTTTTTTCTATGTCAAATTTGCTTTTTTTAAAGACCTGAAGTCTTGAAGTAGGTGTATCACCAACCTTACTCTTATTTATCAAGTTTGGTAAATAATAACCATCACCCTTATGACTCCAAAATAAGAAGTCCTCAAAGTAGCCAAAGGATATAATGTTAGTGCTGTTGTACTTGGTAAAATAACATTCTTTATCAAAGAAAAAATTATCATATTTGACAGAAGTTGAAATGATTATTATGTTATGTAAACTTATGTGACATATACATAACTTTGGTCTACTTGTTGATAACTTCTAACATTAATTAGGGACAGTATATGAATAAAATATGGCTTCTTTGTGGACTTAGCACATCATATTGTCTTAGTGCCATTAAGAAAAGACTACCTCAAGTGTAGTCTGTAGATTTGCTATATCCGATGTGGCAGTGCTAACCATCAGTTTCTTTTGAGTGCTGAAAAGTGTCAGTGTGATTGAAATGTGTTGCAAAAACAAACTGCACTGCCAGCTGGGCTGGTGTCTCAGTGTGAGGATGGTGCTTGCCTTCTACAAGACCAGGGGTCCAATCCTCAGCATGAAAATATCTGTTTCTAAGAAATTCTTGTCTACTTCCAAAGTTAAATTACAGGGATATTTAAATATTTCATGAAAAACAAATTAACATTCACATTTTAAGCCCAATAAAAATTACCAACAATGAGAGGCAGGAAGACCAATGGCTACAACTAGAAATCAGCATTGACAAAAAGGAATGATCCAGTGGAGTGAGATGTGAATTAATATCTGATATATTTGGCCTTTGTTTGAAATTTTCTAAAATAAAATTGATTGTTGGAAGTACACCCTTGGAGGACAACAGGGCTATCACAGCATGTAGACAACTCCAGTGCAGGGCACTAGCTCAGAGGCCAGCAGTGGAGTTGTGATAAACACTGCTGAGTAGACACCACTCTCCTTGGAGTGGCACAGTGCTTTTAAAGGCAGAATATGACTATGTATCAATGATTATGATAAACCATTAAGCAAGGAATAAAACAAAAATTACAGACTACATAGTAAATAAACCAGGTTTTTCAAGAATGAAATCTTGAAAAAAAATCAGTTGCTCTAAAGTGAGGGAGTATGAGGGGAAAAAAAAAGCAATGAACAGGTAGAACCAACTGCAAATACATAGCAGGATTTTTGCAGTATGTACAGGATTCCAGAGATTCCAGATTCTTGCAAAAACTGAGCAAAGAATTGTGAATAGACACCCACTAGTAAAGGAAAGTGCTGAACTTCTTGAAATTAGCAAAGTCAGTTGTGCTCAGGGTGAGCAGATTCGTGCCATGAAAAACAAAAAGTTGACAGAAGAGAGAGGAGGTGCTAAGGTGGAGAGGAATGAAGATGAATCAAGCTTTTGAATCTGAAGATGAAGCCCCTCCAGGGCACCTTTCATTGGATCTAGATATGATTCACATGTGACTGACAAGGTGATGCATCATCACGGTGGTATCTAGTGCACATGACTTTCTCATAATTCACTCTGATATATATTTTAGACAGGATTTCCTTTGTAGTTTAGGCTGGCCCTGAGCTCACTGTGTACCCAGGATAGCCTAAAACTCATGGTAATCCTCCTGCTTTTGACTCCCATGTGCTGAGATTACAGGTGTGAGCCACCCTGACCAGCACTGTGATATGTGGTTACTGGGGATCGAACTCGAGACTTTGCATTTGCAAGGCAGAAACCAGAACCACTCAGTTAATCCCCAGCCTTCTTTTATAATTATACACATGATATTCAGTCCCTGTGGCATGAACTGTTAATGAATTTCTAGTGGAAGAAAAAGTTATAGTATGAAAGACTATGTGTCTAACATGGCTGGATATTTAGCCATTTCCTGAGTTTCTGTTATTCTTGTTTCTGCTTCTCTTATAGCAGTGTAGGATTGGGCTGGTGGTTTTGCCCAAGTTCAGGTGAATGGAGAAAGAAGTGGTCTCACAGGCCTAATTGTGTTATCTAAACTGTTTTGATATTCAAATCAAACAATAGTAGCATTAAATTTTACTCTAAAATCACCAAAACTAAAAAATTCTGACTCCTGTTACTGACTGACAAAATAAGATTCAATGCAATATTGCTTATAAGAAACACATTAGAAACACAAAGAGTTAAGGGGTAAATGGAGAAAAGAATGCATATTAATGTATAGATAGCCAGGTTATTCAAGAAAAAAAAAATTGAAAGAAAAAGAGGAACAAAAGACAAATCATGAGTTCCAGGAATTAAGTGGGAAATATTAAAGCAGATATCACAGATGGGAAAGCAATAATAATGAAATATTATAAATAATTTAATGTTAATAGATCCACTCTCTAAAATAAAATTTTAACATATCATCAATGAAAAATTCCATTGCAATAAGGTCCACTGAGTTTTATCAAACATTCAAAGAAGAAATAATAATGATATAAAATGTAAATATATTCAATAAAATTGAAAAGTAAAAAGTACAACTCATTCTAAAAGGCCAAAACATGCAAAGGTATTTGGAGAACACTATATGTCTCAGTAGACCATGAACATAGATATAAAAACTCTAAGTGAAAGTTTTGCAAATAGCATTCAGTGATTGGTAAAATAGAAACTGCATAACAAAAAACTAAGGTTTATCTTAGAAATTTGAGAAATTGTTCTAATATTTAAAAATCAATATAACTTATGATATTACCAAAGTGATGGGCATCATTATAAATCTGTCCTAGAAAAAAATATCAGAGAATATTCTGCACTCCTTCCTGTGAAACATTCTCACATAACTAGGAATAGTTTCTGCATCTTCACACTCCATACAGTACTGAAAGATGAAAGACTTCATTAATACTTTTCCCCTGATAGAAAGAATGAAAGAAATTATCAGTTATTGAAACACAAGGAGAAAAATCTTCCAAAGGTAATTTTTGAAAAGTAAACATTCATTTAACCTGCTTTGGCTACCATGTGGATAATCAGATAGACTGTTAAGAAAAAAAATTGAAATACAAATGGCAAACTTTGAAGTAAAAGATTTACATACAAAATTAATTGTATTTCCAAAACGTGGCAACAAATAACTGTAAATTTAAACATAAAAGCACCAGAAAATAATATTTTAAAGTAAATCTTACAGAAGGTATTAAAAATGTAAAATGTACTTTTAAAAAAAGAAAAATAATGCCTGTATAATGGAAACATATGGTTTTTGTGGGTGGGGATGCTCCATGTTGTTAACCTGCCAATTTTCCCCAAATTAATGTACAGTCTCAATTCACTGCCAATTGGTATGTCAAGAAAGTTTTAATGGAAATTGACAAACATTCCCATGGAAATAGAAAGGAACTAAAGTAGAAAAAATTACAGTGGATAGGAACCATTTTGGAAGATCTACACTATCTGATTGCAAGGCTCATAAAGCTGTAAAAACTGATGCAGTGTACTATTAGCATAAAGACAGAATGATGTATCAATAAGACAGAAGAATTTGGAAGTAGGTACATATGTATGTGAATAATTGATTTTTAATAAACTCAGTTAATTCTGGGAAATTGAAGTTTTTCATGGAAAGATGAAAATAAACAAATGAAGTTATATCTCATGATAACAAATTAGCTTTAATGAATCATTGACCTAAGATAAGGTCAAAAATAATTAAACTTCTAAGAAAAACCACAAGTAGAACAATTTTTAGTGACCTAGGAAAAGATTTTCTTTTAAACAAAAGCATAATGTATCGAAGAACAATTTGGGAAAAGTTTCTTTTGTTGTTGTTTGTTTGTTTTTTATCTTAAGTAGGACAAAAAGATAAGCTTGAGTAGATGAAAATTATTGTAAATTATGTTCCAATTAAAAGATTTCTATCAAAATGAATAAAGAACTCTTAAAACTCACAAATGAGCAATAAACCACTCAGTTAAGAATGAGATATTGGTTTTGTCAGTCAGTTTACCAAAGAATGTATGTTGTTGATAAACAGGAGGTGAACAAAAATCAACATCATTAGCTGTTAACAAAATAAGAATTAAAACTACAGAGTTTTCACCACAACCTATTGAAAGGCTGTCTATTAAAATGACTGATTTTATCAAATGTTCTTGAGGGTATGGAGGAGCAAAAGCTCTCATCTACTTAGGCCATAAATGAGTACAGCCATTTTGGAAGATAGTTTGACAATTTATTTTTTATTTGTTTCTTTACATATTCTTTATGATTCAATCACACAATAAAGCACAAAATTTCCATTCTCCTTTCTCCTTCATTCTATGTTTGTGCTAGTAGTACACTGCATTAGTTATCATAAGTTTATGAGTCTTGCAGTCAGGTAGTATGGGTCATCCCTCCCATAAAACCTGTGTATTGTCCAAATGCCCTTTTCTTCTCCTCTTCTTTACTTCTAGTTCTGCTGCTTACAGAAAATAAAGGGGTTGTTTCTTTAGTTGGAGAACCCTATGCACCTCTCTCTTCTTTTGGCTCAATAGTTAAACATAATGGAAGCAAGAATTACAGAGGAGTTTTGCATACCACTAAAGGAAAAGACCACCGATATCAAAAGTACTTAATATAATTTTAACATATGCATTCCCTCTCAATCATTAAAACTAAGAGAAGAGACAATTTCTTAAAGTAGAAACATGCATCTACCTCCTAGGTGTATTTGCCCAAGAGGAAATGAATCTGTTTCTAAACACTTGCATAGCAATGTCCATATCACCTTTATTTTTACTAGCTAAAGTGGATATAACCTGGAGGAATATCAATAAGACAGTGGATTTAAAAAATGAGAACAATGATGTACTATACAATGGTATACTCCTCAGCCAATGAATTGAATTAACAACTGATATGCACTACAGCGTGGATCAATTATAAAATATTTATACTGGGTAAAATAAGCCAGATCCCTTCCTCACAAAATTATATACTGTATGATGGTATTCAGATAAAATCTCACAAAAAAATCTACAATGGACAGTGCTATAGAGTATGTCAGATGTTTTGAGACAAGGTTGGGACCTGGCAGAAAAGGAAAATGATAACCAAGGGCAAGAGAAAATATTTGCAATGACCTAGAATATTAATACCTCACAGAGTTCCAAACCTAATAACCTGACTTCATGATCAACGTGCGTTGGAAATTGTATGAGAAACCTCAGGTTATAAGTTACTCATTGAATCTGACATTTTCATTTGAAACAGGGCAAGTAATCTAATTTTGTTAAATGGAAAGTATAGTGTTAATGGGGCCAGAGTTCTCAATAGCTTTACACGATTCAAAATCTATCACTTTTGTCCAAAAAATACACAACTTGTATGTGATGGTGCAGATTTTACAGTTGAAGGAAATGCTCTGGAACTTCAAGGTTCTCTCCTTTACTTAAGCAGTAAAGGCATTATTGTGAGAAAATAGTAAAAAGAAGTCATCTAAGTGCTTAAAAGAATTTATTCCTAAATTCATCAAAGTTGAAAGTGTTGAGTAGCAATACCAATAGGGATCACAGAAGTTAAATCATAGAATACATTTCTCTGTTTAAATTGCTCGCCCAGTCGCCATGCTGAATTTTTTAGTTTTATTTCCTCGTATTTCAACAATGGACACAGAAGTCATTTTTCCTAGTCAGTTGTACTCAAAGCTCCTTCTCATAACAATATCATTTTCCGAAACTATTTATTGTTCACTCTTGTTTTTATTTGCTTATTTGTCTTTATGAATGTATTCCATGTTAAAGCTCTCCATTTTAGTTACCCATTTCCTGATCTGAATTTCACTTTTAACTTTTAATTTCTCAAGAAAACAAAATATGATATTTCCACTCATCCTAATGTATGATCTCATATAGGATATTAAGTGAAATGTTAACTGACGGGTTTTGAATATTTCTCCTCTCTATGGAAAATCTGATAACACACTTCTATCTGTATACCTGTTCTATAAATCTAATTTAGTAAACATCCTTTAAATACTGAAATTCTAAATGCTTCCAGAGGATCTATTCAAGTTATTTTATTCAATCTGTCACAAAAAAATCATAATGGAAACTACAAATATGTGATACACTGTATATTTGGAAGGATTGTGATGATATACTACAATTTGCTTGAATAAATCTAAGAGCCATATGGAATGTTGATCCTTCTAGTAATTCGATCAGTAAAGTATAGTCCTACCATCATTTTAATCAGATGTTTTATCTGACAAGACACTGATATTGCTACATTTTATTCTTTATGGTTGTTATATATCTTTGTCCAGAATGAGGGCAATAAATTCTAGTTGGGTAACCTTCTGCACAAATTTTTTTTTTTCTCACAGGGTACACATATTGTCTACTCACTTGGCCCTAACAAATTATTGGCATGAATTTTGTTTGAAATTAATCCAGTGGTAGAGAACTGTGGGACAGGAGTGAGTGTCTTCAGGTAGCTTAATTACACATCTGTGGATGTGAAGATTTGGGTCTAGAATCAGCATTTTATTCCATGTCTTTTCATAAGTACCTACTTCGTTCAAACACTGGAAATGAACAGCAAGAAAAATCAGCACTGTTCATTTCATTGCGGAGTCAGAGAAGCCATCAAGTTAGTCCTACGAAGAAGAGGGAAACTGAGTTGTGACAGGTGACAGAAAGAATGAAAATCTGTGATCTAGATATTGTTTTGATCTAGATATCAAATAAGTAAAAAATAAAGACTTCTCTGAAAAAGCAGAGATTCACTGGGGTGAAAGGAAAAAATACAGATCAACTAGGAAAAGAGGAGAGAAGAACATACTCGGGAGGAAGCTTTGTGGGGAAGGGGATTGAAAGATAGCCCACGGGTCTGCACTCGAGGTGGAGCAGAAATCGGAATGGCCATGGACAAAAAAATGTAAACAAGTAACTAGACTTTATTTTTGTCTTAGGTGTGAGGCAAGCCTTTGACCAGAGTATTGTTGAAATACAGAAAGTAGATTGGGGATGAGGAAGTGGAAGCCAGTAGTCAGGACACCAGTGTTTGTAGTCTGACAACTGAAAATAGAATAAAGCTGGTGATGGAACAGATAGTGAAAGTGAGGGCTTTAGAAAGAATTTTAGCTTGACAGCACTTGGTGGTGGATTGGATAATGTAGAGGGGAGCACACCAAAATACTGGGCTTGTAGAATGAAGAAAATATTCTTGTGCTCATGAAGAGATGAAATGGTTCTAATGGCTGGTATTTTCAGAGAAGTAGAAAAATACAGTGAGTTTGATTTTAGATATGTTGAATTGGAGACAACATTGAGAGTTACAATTCTTTATATCAACTAGGCAGCGGATAAGAGCTACCGGAGGTAGAAGAGGGTGAGAGATACTTGTAAGTCTTCTTAATTGGTATCTTAATTGAATACAAGTGTGGATATATTTTTAAAGCAGAAAGTAAAGAATGAGTGAAGGGCAGCTGAAATTGGAAATTGACAGGAAGGGACAATTGGTGTGGCTATCTTGGGCAGGTCCAATGGAGAAATAGAACTAGCTAGAAGTTTCATAACTTTGGAATTCATACTGTAGTTGGTGATCCAGTAATGTTTATCACGTTATTTACTTCAAAAAATAACCTTACAACTCACAGCGATTGAATGTGAATGCACGCACATCAGGATCATGCTACATTTGGTTTCTTTTCTCTAATTTGATGATTTTGCAGGAGGAAGGTTTTGAGTTTTCATGAGTCAGATTCTGTAGGTTTCTTAATCTAAAAAAATTTGTCATTTTAATTTTGACTTCCTTTCTGACTCAAGCCATACTCACAGTTCTTATTTGATTAATCCAAAAATTATAATTCAGTATGAGACTTTCTACTTCTGCTGTCCCATTGCTTTAGATTATATCTTGAAAGATATCTACTTGTTTAAAATTAGCATGTTTGAATGTGATCAGCTTACAGACAAATTTTGATGCTTCTGTTTCAGAAGCATTAAACAATTATATCCTTCTGCTCTTTAGAAGTAAAACATTGTGAAATAGAAAATATTTAAAAGGATATAGGATGTAGAGATAAGTAATGAGGGAAAAATGTGATATCATAAAAAAAGGAAACAAAGCTTACGTATATAGGGGGTGGGGTGTTGTAGTGTGGGTAAGGGAATGGGAAAAAATGAGAATTAAGTCATGTCATATACTGGTACAAATATTCAATGTTGAATGTGATCATGATGTGTATACATAATGTACCAATAAATATTTGAATTTTTAAAAAAGTAAAACACTGCAAATAGACAGTTAATTTGTTATGGATTGTATCCAGAAGGACCAGACAAAGGTCTCTTTTTTTTGTGGTGATACTGGGAGAGAGGCCAGAAAATGAAATTGAATGCAATCTCCAAGTTGCGCCTCTGAAGGGGATGATGGAGCCCCAGTCCTTTCTGCTATTTCTGGCTGCCTTGAGGTGTGCAGCTTATCTTGGATCCTAGGGCTCCCTGTAGTGCTGTTCAGCCTTGCCACAGATAAAAGAACAAAATAACTGAAGCTGAAGTCAAGAGCACAAGTGAATTTTTATTCATTTTCAGTTGACTGTCTCAAGCATCTTGGTAGAGTGATGTCAAATTGATTAGCACAGCATTGATTGAGATCGGGACTCACTGAGTACATAACCCAAATGGTTAGGGCAATTTCTTCTTCAGTTACCATACTTATACAAAAGCATGTTGTTATCTCTGATTTCAGCTTATGACTTTAACTGAGACGTGATGTGTATACTTTTAATTCTGGCAGTTGAGAGGCTATAGTAGGAGGATGAGTTGGAGGCCAGTTGTGGCTAAATAGAAAAATTCTCAAAGAGAACAAAATGAAACAAAACAGAACAAGAAAAAAGAAAACATAGACCATGGGGATTTAAGTTCTTCCTACCTCATTATTTTATTTGCAACTTTCCTGTCTTTTATGTTCTAGTGTACTTTACTCAGATAATAAAAATTTGTGATCAATTTCTAATACTTATTCTTTTTTAATATTTTGGCCTAAAATTCTACATTTTGAAATAATAATTGTATATGACACCTATGTTTTCTTTTTCATAGTCATCTTTGGCTATTCCTTTATTTTCAGTATTTCATAGTATTATCTAATGTGTTGCCACTCAAACCTCAACCAAAAGTAGTATATAGTTCGGGGATTTTTCGTTCAGGAAAATTGAAGAGATAGAGGTAAAGCATTTTACCTTTCATTTTGGGTGGCTCACATTGGAGATTGTCATTTACCTCCCAAGACCAGCCAGGTTTCCCTTAAATTCTGAAAATTATATCCCTTGGGAGGAACAGTTAAATAACTGAATGATCCCCATAGATTATTGTTTCTTCATTTCTCAAAACGAAACACACAATCCTCCAAAACAAAACAGAAATCTTTGTGATTTGATTGAACCTAAGAAGGGAAATGTAAATGATCTACCTGGGTTCCCAGGCCCAAAGAACCGAATATTAGTGTACAGTAGAATAACTACTACAGTTTTCTACCTCACTTGCACAAGAACATCATAGGGAGACAACCCTATGTTGGGAACTTCAAGGAACTGCAGATGACTTGCAGACTTATGTCCTGCTTTGTGGGATCTTCAACCACAAGGATTATTGCAGACATCTGCACCTCCCCCAGCAGGATCTTCAGATATGATTATGACACAAGGATTATTGCAGACATCTACCCTGCCCTCTATAGGCAGCTGCTGAAATCAAAAGCTACTGAGATTATTTTGAACATCAGCCCTGCCTTATGATGCTGGGATCTGGGATAGGAAGGCTTGGTACTGAATGGAAGGGGTGGGTGAGCTTGGGTACTGGGTCCTCTGCTGCTGCCTAAAGAAGAAAAGATCGAACTTGGGCTGAGCCTTTTTCTCAGGGTTCCAGTTTTGTTGTTTGTGAGTTGTTAATCCTTTTGCTGTTGGACTCACAGGGAACTAGAGCTTCCTGCAGGGATTCTGGCTGCTTTCTCTTCCTCTTCTCCCACAGACCTAGATTCCTCATTCAGAATGGAAAAATAATTCTTCTGAGTTTGGGAGTCCCGAAATCTGATATGTCCTAGCTCAGGTCCACATGTGTCCCCTGGACTGTGCAGAGCCAGTTTTCCCAGAAGCAGCACCTTCAGGGGACTGCTCAGTGAAGAATTGTGAAGAACTTCTACTTGCTTCAGTTCAGGAAGTTTTCACAACCACCTCTCACCACAGTGTGCTAAATTAAAATTCTTGCTTCTCAGTCTCTCTGTTCACACTGCCTAACAAGTGTTGATTACGAGAGTTTGCTCCTGAGGCTGGGGATTTAGCTCAAGTGGTACTGCGTCTACCTTAGAAGCACAAGGGCCTGAGTTCAGTCCCTGGTACTGCCAAAAAAAGTTTACTCTTGCATGTAAATCTCCATGTCTGAGACAGTTTTTCAGGGAACCAAGATGGCAATACCATCTTCACAGAAATATGAAGTCTTAAAGGCTTATGCAGGGTATATTTTGATTTCTTTTAAAGGAAAATTCCCCATTTATATTTTTATGGGTCTGTGTGCAGAATGAGAAATGCATGAGTAAGAAATGTGCATTGAGACACTTTTCTGTATATGTCTCCAGACATTTTAATCATGAGATGTTATGTTTGCCCAGTGTGTTAGGTTTGTATATTTTGAGATGCAGTATTAAAAAATACAACGTAAACTAGGAAAGAAATATCTGATGATGTGAACAAGAACTTAGGATGGGGACAGAATGACTCAAAGGAATGAGTGGAGGGGACTTTAATTAAACCAAAAATTTTGATTTACAGACATGGGTCCCTTATTCTGCTTTTTCAACATGTGACTTTTAACACCAATTTATTTCAACCCTGTAACCTTTGCATAGGATTTAAAATAGAATGGTTTTATGTACTTTTGTAATTTTATAAAATCCACATGCTGTCAGTTTTCATACTGTACTGGACCATTTGGCAAAAACAATAGTTGAAAATTTTTACTTTAAAAGTAATGGAAAAAAATCAGGAGGAGACATAATGACTCTTGTTATGTTATGTTCAAATATGAAATATAGTATTATTCATGTTAGGGGATGATAAAGTGTTGTCAGTCATACTTCCTTTGTTTTATATGCTTCTGGACAATTAGGTCATACTCTGCTTTTGCCAAAAATGTACAAATACAATCATATCAGTTCTCATAAATAAGAAAAGCTCAACTCTAAAATGAAATTATCCATTAGTGTGTTCATACATGTGCTATTAGTAAATCAATTTTATATTTGAAAGTATGTTTTCATTGCACTGTGAGAATGTTTAAATGGATAACATTTTGAAGCAGGCACTTTTTCCCGCCCTCCATCCCTCCCTCCCTTCCTTCTTTCCCTCCTTCCTCTTTCTTTCTTTTTATCTTTCCTTTCCCTCCCTCCCCTTCTCATATACTGTGGATTGAATTCCTGCCCTTGTGCTTTCAAGGTAGTAGTAGTACGACTTGAACTAAAACCTTGGTGGGATAATTTTTGAATGCTAAAAAATATACATTTTCTTATTGCTTTACTCCAAATTTTCCATCTGGAAAGAAAACCATGTTTTCCTTAAAGTGCAATATCCTTGCAATATTATTTGCTTAATTAGAAACTAGTGATAAATCATGTAAGCCTAGAGCAGAAATTTTGTTTTAAAATAGTAGTAAATATGAGAAGAAATAAATTTCTGTTAAAATAGCATACTATTTAAAAAATGAAGAGGAAAATGTCTGTTTGTTTCAGATGCTCATTTATGAATTGGGTCTTTAGATTTGGAGAGTATGATTTTTTAAATTCTCATGTATTTTAGATAATAATTCTCTGTCTGAGGGACAGTTGTTTTAAATTTTTCCCCACATTGTAGTTTGGCTTTTAGCTTTGTTAGTGATTTCTCTTGCTGCACAGCAGCTTTTTAATAAGGTGAGATCCCAGTTGTTGATTCTTTCTACTAGTTGCTACTGAGGTTTTGTTCATAAGGTCTTTCCCTATGCCATAGTCTCCATCTCATAAGTGAAACAAATATGACATACATGTGTAAATACCATCTCAATTTCTTTAGTGTGGGAATCTAAAAGTGTAAATGAGGGCCACAATGTACAACAGTAATTGAAATACTATCGTGAAATAGTAAGAAACTGTTGTATTGTGAAATAGGAAAAAAATCTTCCAGTGGGAAGGGGAACTGGGGAGGAGCAGGGAAAAGCAAAGATGGAACAGAAAAATTTTGAAGGTAAAAGGGAAAAAAAATGGAAACAGAGCTCATGTTTATGGAGGTTTAGAAGGGCTGAAGGGAGGGCAGGGAATGGGAAAAAATGAGACTCAAGATACATCATGTACAGGTACAAATTCTCAATGAGGAATGTGATCATAACGTGTACTTAAAACGTACCAATAAACTCAATAAAAATAAAATGGGAGGTAACTGTGTTCAAACAAGTTGCTTTTGCTAGACAGAGGTGTCCCTAAAGTCAGCAATGGTGTTTAAATGCTATGAATGATCACAGGTGCAAGAGCTTGCCCAGACTAACCAACCTCAACTAAAGTGGATATCTTCGGTAGTTTATTCCTGCTCTCAAATTGTCATCTATTATCTTTCAAAACGCAGCCAGCCATTGAGTATAGCTGCACCAAGAGAAGCTACTAGGAATAAGTGTTGTCTGTAACTAAACCAACCCTACTCAAAAAAAAAAAAAAAAGTAATGGAAAGTACTGCCTGAATTTTCAGAAAAAATAGGAAACTCAGTCTGCATCCTGATCTCTCTTGGAAAGGAATGAGTGCTATCCCAAATTGCAGGATTTGAATAATGCCACAAGGCTGCAAGGAATGAGCTACATAAACATTTTCCTTCAATTTCAACCTTTTAAATTTTTTTCATTGATCCAATTTGAATTTCAAAATAATACCATTTTGACTATTAGAAAATCAAATTATATTTCATCTAACAGTCCCCACTTTTTGGGATGGTTACATTTGTCCATCTAATTACACTTTGTTATTTATGTAGATTTGCTCATTCTCTCAATATGTATTCACTGAAAGCCCAGGATATACTATGCTGGGTTTATCTGATGCCAAGAATATGAACCACTTAGTAAATTAGTTAACCACATTTTTGGTGTTGGACTTCAGCAAATAAATATGAGAAGAAATATTTCTCAGCAATATCAGAACTGAAACATCCATAAAATTGTGAATGGGAAGTTAAAGGAGCTGACTCTGAGTAGTCTTTAGACATGGAATTGCTATGAAGCTGATGATAAGTGGAAATCAGAAAACATGGTCAAGTTATATGCACATAGTGGAAAGGGCTTTGTGGATGGGCTGGGATCCAAATAAATCAGACTTACAATTATTTTGGCTTTTGTAATTACTTTTAACCATATTCAGAAATGCTCTCCCATAGATAAACAAACTAAAACACAGGGGAATTAAAGCACCTGGAAATCTTATCTTGCCATTTCACTGAAGGACTCAATATAATCAAACTTCCAGTCCAGCCGTTTTCATACTGTCTTAACGACTCCTCATTGTATTTCACAGTTTTGCCAGGAGCAAGCCCTGAAGAAACCTACTTTTTCACTAGAAAAGGCTAATCCTCTATTGCCACTGACATCTAATATGGATTTTTTTTATATTTATGTCTTCAATGGAAAAGAACAACCTGCTCTTACAATGTGTGGGAGGCATTTTTCAAGCACTCCTGTTCTGTGTACCATATCTCTGATGAACTTCTTTGTGTGGACTCTTGCCAAGTGCAAATGTCATTTTTTGCAATGACCCTTATTATTCTTAAATGAGAAGTTAAAAAAAATATCTCTATGTCAGCCTTTCATATACAATCTAAATGACCTGGGAGTTACTTACCTAATGACTAGTGACTGAATTACTATTGTTATTCAGTTACTATGTCGTATATACTAAAATGAATTTTTCAAATGTTCAAATTGGGAAATATTTTCTTATTTTACTTCTAAAATATAGAGAAACAAATTCTCCAATTGGATGATACTGTTATTTTTAATACAATTTCAGAAAGTTTCTGAATATGTTATGTGTCTAGAGATGACAATAGAGCACAAATTCATTTTTCTTGAATGCATGATGGGTCATGAACTGTAGGGATCTGTACATGAGGACCTTGACCTTATTTTTCTCTATTTTAGGATCCCTTCTTAGAAAAGATAATGCTCACTACCTTGAGACAATATATTTTCTCCACTTCTTGGTATACTATATTAAAGAATTAAGAGGTATTTGTAAAGTTTGGTGTGTATAAGAAAACTTCATCCTTTCCACAAAATAAATCAGACACTGAGGAACATAATAATTCATACACAGTTTAGGAAAATGAATGACACATTTGACATTGAAGGAAGAAAGCTGATAAACCTCCTATATTCCTGCCCTTTTTCTTGTCCTTCTTTCTATCCTACACTATTGGTTGCTTGTTACAAAATTTGCAGGCTAATTAGAGAGGGATATACTGCAAAACAGTTAAAAGCTTACATATATATAGGGTGAGGGGTTGCAGGGCATAGGAGAGGTGAAGAAATTAGAATCAAGTCATGTCATATTTTGGTACAACTCTCAATGTTGAATGAAATGATGATATGTATTCATAATGTACCAACAAAGATTTGAAATTTAAAAAAAATATGAGATAATAAATGTGTACAACAAAAGATAGGGAAAGAATTTGGAATCCTTAATTATTTATGAACTTCACGGCATGTTCCTTGTGAAGCTAGTCAGGAAAGAGGCTGAGTTTCTGTCTGGTACACACAGGACAGCTTCCCGTCTCCAATGGGCCATCCTGAACCAGAAAAACACATATCCTATCTGGGGACCATGGCAAGCTCTGCCTTTCCTCCCTCCTTTGAGCTCTGCCTGTTATGTGAAAATATTTTTGAGTTCTGTTCCTCTGAAGTCACTCTATCATTGACATAGAAAAGCCAATATCTTTTCCAGAGTGCTTCAGAGAATTTCACTGTTTCTTCAGTGAATAATGGGTCAGCTGGCAGCCCATTTAAATCAAGGCTGTTACTTAAAATTGGGAGGGGTTTATCAACTGATAAAAATATTGATGAAAGGAAAATGATGGAGCTGGAAATGTCAGCAGATTGTTTAAGCTCATTAGAAGATAAAAGGTATCCGTGGATTAAAAAGCTTCCTTCAGTGCACTTCAGGCACCATTGAAACATTGATTTGGACCCTAAGCCAAGCAGCTTATGGTTAAAATGGTGTGCACACAAAAGGTATCCACTGAAAGATAATAATGCACTTTCTTCTGAAAAAAATCTAAAATTGTGTTTGTACTGTGTATGTGTACTTGTGTGTATATATGCACATGCATACACCATTTTCTTGGAAGAGAAAATAATCCCGCTAACTTTAAGTGGGCGCAATACTAGTTTTGATGGCTGCATGATGGTATTCATACCAATAAACTAGCCACAGGTTATGTTAATATTGCTAATTTCTAATTGACATAGTAGGAATCAATGACTCCTGATTTATGGTGTATAAAATAGTTTCCATGGATATATATTTTCATAGGACAAAAGAGGCGCAATGTTGTGGTCATTGATTAACCATGTAGTGTGTTCTGCTTTGAGTATTTCACATTGCTGTCCCAGAAATACAACAGCTTTTAAGACAGGAGTGATTTAATTTTCTTTCTATTTCTGGAACTCTATGACCTTTAGCCCAATACCGTGACAACTCTCTGTGCTCATGAAAAGATAGCAGTGTTCGAGATAAAACATGAAGATTACGATCAGCCATTTCTAGTGGAATTCAGCAGTGCATACTTTGTGGTACTTCTGGACTATGAAAATCAGACTGTCAATTTTTTTAACCACTGCATCTTTCATACAAGTTTCTGTTTGAGAGAGTTCTGAAAGCTGTCAAAGAAAAATAGTGGGGAAATCTCCCTACTCCCAGATATTTTCACTCATGAAACTAAAAAAGATAATCCAAGCAAATCACACAATAAATAATCATGTTTTAGTTCTTTTACAGAAAAAAAAAAAGACTGTTATTTGGAAGACACTCTGGTAAAGTTATGTAGGGATATACCAGTAGATATGCCTTTTTTTTTTTTTTTTTTTAGATAGAGTCTTGCATTTTTAGTTCAGGTTGGCCCTGAGCTCAACCTTGAACTCACAGCAATCCTCCTACCTCTACCTCCAGAGTGCTGAAATTACAAGTGTGAGCCACCATGGGTGGTATTGTGGTATGTAGTTATGGATATTGAACTCAGGACCTTGTGCTTACAAGGCAAACTCTGGAAACACTGAGCTAAATCCCCAGCCCCAATGCTGAAAATATTTACAATTTTTTTTCTTATTCTGATTTCTCACATGGATTTTATTTTCATCTTTACCCTGAGAAGGGTCTCTTCTTTCTTTTTTTCTCAGATGATGGATTTGGCAGCAAAAGAGAACTAAATTTTTAAGTGGCTGCACCAGCTCAATAACAGCAGACTTTGGGAAGACTTTAGTTGGTGTCTCAGTCCCATAATAATTAGCCCCAAATTTGACTTTCTTGCAGGCCAATCTTTAAAATCAGCAAAAACTAATAAGCTATGTTCTGTAGTTCCACTTAATATTTTTTTCCCCCATAACCACAAAGCAGTGACTTTCTTTATTTGGACTAAAAACAGTGTAAAATAAAAACAAGTAAATGGTGAAATTAATAGCATTGCCAACAAGTAGAATTTAAAACAAGATGAATGGTGACATAGAATCTTTAAAAATAATGTCTGTAAAGTTTGTTCCCAGTGAACCCTCCCTTGCTGTGGAACGTGTGTGTGTGTGTGTGTGTGTGTGTGTGTGTGTGTGTGTGTGTGTGTAATGAACAATGAAATTCAAGTCATCATGAAATAGTTTTGCTTTGGGGGTAGATATTTAACAGAACACAATGTCTCAAGGCTGATATAAGCATTGTTCAACCCCAAAAAATATTCAAAGTTAGAAACTGCTAAACATTTCATTTTAGTCTTTTGTTTCTTTTTAAAATGAATTCCTTATATTCTGTTTATACTTTGGTTTTGACGTGGTTTGACTATTCCTGTAACAATTCTTGTACTGGAATCTTTGTTTCTTGCTGGGTACTGAGTGAATCTTAACAGAACCTTGAAGAGGTGGGGTCCAGTGTATGGTGGTTAGGTTTCTGGAAGCATCAATTTACATAGAGAGATTACTGTAGTCCTTGTAAAAATCCAATGGGTTCCAAGAGAGAGATTGTTATAGTACGACCGGAAGTGGAATTATTCCTGCTTCCGGTCAGCCGACATGAATGTTCTCCCTCTCTTTTTGGGCTTCCTGCACAATGTTATTGTGCTGGCATGTGTATGAAGATACTGAGACTGAGGAATTTATGAAAACTGAGTTGATTTGCCTCCTAATTCTGGAGGCTCTTCGAAAAGCAAGGAGCCAGTGAGAGCCTTCTTCCTGCTTTGTAGCACATCATGAGGCAGGAATGTGTAAATATGCTGACTGGCAACTCTCTTCCCTTCCTTTAAAGGCACCAACACCAAGATGGGCACCTTACCGTCATGAATGCATCTAGCTCTGATTACCTCTTGAGTGCCCACCTACAAATATCATTGACATACGAGTTTGGGATTCATTTTCCAAACATGTAAGACTTATGGATTGCTTTCAAACTATATCATACCCTACTCTGTTAGTTTCTATCACTGCACAATAATTGTTATTTTTTCCAACACATATTTTTCCTATTCTAGAATTCCATGTAAAATGATCTTACAAAAGATATACTCTTTGGGGCTGAATTGTTTACTTAGTGTTATGTCTTGAAATTATCACGTTACTTTCTGAAGAATGCAGTACTCATCATTGCTAAGTATTCTGTTCAAGAAGCATAGCATAAATATTTTGTTCCTTTCACCACCAGCATTTTATTTGTTTATGATATTGAGTTTCATGAATAAAGCTATGATAAACCCTTTCAGATAGACATATTTATGTGTATATATTTTCATTGCTCTTCTGTGAAAAACCTGTGAGTGATATTCTGGGATGAATTTTTTTTTTGAGTTTTGTTATGAGAAGAAATAAACTATTCCTTCTATTCATAAAAATATAAGAAAAAGAAACAAAATCTTCTAATAAAAGAGTTCACAGCCTCCCTATTGATTCTATCCAATATGCTATGGTTTGTGATAATGAGTAACTTACTAATATAAATACGCATATGGAAGAAACATTTTGTGAATGCTATTATCCACTTCCTTAAAGACTGCAACCTTTGATTTTTAATGTACTTTTGTGAACTTACTTCAGGCTCTCAAACTCTCAGGTAACTTGTTTTCTCTGAGTCTTGTCAGTTGCTACCAGATGAATGAAGTAGCTTTGCTGAGGATTTGGCTCAGTGGTTCTGGTGCCTGCCTTACAAAAGCAAGCTCCCGAGTTTGATCCCTGGTTCCAACAAAATAAAACAAAACAAAAAAGAACCAGATAAAGAAGCTGTCACTACATACATTTTCTTTGACTTTCAGCACAGCAAAAGCCAGAATTTGTTGACTTTCCTTTTCTGTATTTTTTTCAAATATAGCATTCAATATGAAAAGTTTCAAATAATTTTTCATTGATGCTAAGAAACATATACATGTGTATATGTATGCTTCTGTTGGTATACACACAGAACGATTTTTTTGTTTTGTTTGAGAATAACATTCTGTCAACTTAAAAGGACTACTAATACAAGCAAAATGATAACATTCATTACTCTTGCCAAAAGGATTGTAGAAATATATTATCATTTTAAAAACATGAAAAATAAACAGAATTTACTCTGAGTAAACATTCTAGAAACATTGTATTACAAAGACACAAAATTCAATGGATTGTACATTTTACATATGTACTTTATTATCAAATAATATTTTAATATTAAAGGCCTATTTTGTGTTATAAAAGTTTCTTTTTCTTTTTCTTTTTTTTTTTTTTGAGACAGAGTCTTGCTTTGTGGTTCAAGGTGGCCCTGAGCTCAGCCTCCAACTCACATCACAGCAATCCTCCTGTCTCTGCCTCCCAAGTGCTGGGATTACAGGCGTGAGCTACCACGCCCGGCACTGTGGTATGTGGTACTGGTTGCTGCTGGGGTGAGTCTCCACGCCCAGCATGGTATGTGGTTACCAGGGAATCAAACCCGGGCCCTTGCGCTTGCAAGACAGGCGCCGGAACCACTGATCTAACTCCCCGGCCCCTAAAAGTTTATTTTTCAATACTACAAGATATTATATATTTATATATATGTAATATAAAAAAATTTGATACTTATTTCCACTTGAGGTCCATCAGGTAGAAAATTAAAAAAAAATGTAAAACACAGGCATTAATACATTTTAAATTAATCAATACTTTATATGGAAACTTTAATATAATGCAATTAAATCACAAACATGTTAATCACTGAAATCATTCTGATTACATTAAAACTTATATGTGATAGTAAAATTATAAAATTTTAAGGGAAGCTATAGCTGTACAAGAAAATAAGATACATTTAGCAATACTGAATTTAGAATTTCCTAATTAATTAAAATATACTCTAAAAATGCAGGTATAGCTCAGTGTCAGAGCACTTGTCTAGCATGCTCAAGGCCCAGGGTTTAAGCTTCCACAATGCAAATAACAACAAATAAACAAAAACAAAATAGCAACAACAAAAACAAAAACATAACAGAAAATCTTAAGAAGTGAAAGGCTAGTTCACAAAAGTAAAAATGCAGGTGTGCATTACTAAGATGTGCCAAGTTTCCTTTTAGTTGGATGCACATAATTCCAAACTGAAATATAGATTGTATCTACCACATTTAGAAAATTTTGTGAAGCAAATCAGCTCCTTAAGAGCTAATAAAAAAATAATGAAGGTGAAACTCCACATGCAAAACATCATACTATCCTCTTCTTCAATAATGAGGAAAATAAAAAGTAAATCCTTATTTTGTACCTTTATATACCCAACAAACTGGAAAAATGGAAGAACCCTGGCAACACTAAGTACTGGTGCCAACATGCAACAGTGTGGGCACTCATGCATTGCAGATAGACTCACTTCAGAAGATAGCCTGATATTAGCTCATATTTAAATGCACATCATCCCTGAGTCTAAGCAGTTTCACACCTGAAAATATGCATCAGACACACATATCATATAAGAGTCCTTATAGTTTCAGTTATGGGTAAATGAGTGCCAGCAGGAAACTGGACTTCCCAGACTATTTACAGTGACAAACTGATAGTTTTATAAAATATGTTAACGTAACTCAGTGAAAAGACAATATAGCAATAGGCATCACCACAGCTGGTTTTCGCAGTCATGTTCAGACAAAGGGGGAAGTCACAATTAGATAGAAAATTACATAAAGTTTTTAAAAAAATGTCAATTAACTTGTATTGAATACGTTGGTGATGAAATGATGGAAGAAACAAAGGCATGGCTATCATTCCTGAAGAAGAAGCGGATTATGGCCATGAAGATCATGAAGATGATTTCCAAAGCGCTGACTATAGCAATTCAACATAAGATGAAATTCTACAAAGGGAATTTTCTATATCTTGCTTGGTTATACAATAAAACTTTGCCTTGTAAGCATAACTCATTCTAGAAATATGCTTATAATCCAAAGCACTTGCATATTAAAAATAATTTCCCCATAAGAAATAATGGAAACTTAATTGGTTTGTTTTACAACACAAAAATATTCATATAATATTATTACAATGCTGTAGTATAACACAAAATAATAAAGACAATGCATAATACAGAATAAAATAAGCAGATTAACCTGAAATTACCTTCAAAACCCTTCCCAGTTGGTATGAGGGAGACAAGAGAGAGGAAGGTTACTCTCTAGGATGACTTTCACCATCACTAATTGAATCGCTGCTATCTGTCGGTTTGATGGAATCATTTTTGTGCCGCTTTAACCAAGAACCTATGTAATGACACTTATTTTTGTCTCCTTTTCAGCATTTCATGGAAACATGACTTGCACTGTCATTAAATAGGTTCACCACTCCCACTAACAAAACTTTTATTCAGATGGTACTTTCCTGAAAAATTTTGCAGTTTTCTGTGTTTGACACATCTTCCTAATATCACTTGAAATGAGAGATTCCTCTGACTTTTCTCCTGTCTTCTCTGTAGATGAGATCTCCTCCTTGCGTAACTTCCTGCTATTGAGAGATATTTCCCACAGGAAGGGGGTTGGGGGGACAGAGAGAGAAAGAGAGAGAGAGAGAGATACACAGAGAGAGAGAGAGAGAGAGACAGAGAGAGACAGAGAGAGAGAATCATTGTTCAGTTGTGATCATGTGACACTCGATTTCAAGTACTACTTACTTATTTATCAATTTGCTTGTCTTAAGCAACACTCACAGAACAAGTTACTTGCAATCTAAGGTTTTATTATATGATGTAGTATAACATCTGGTAAAGCAATACCACAGTTTTTAAGCTCTTACAAGTCCATATTAGTTTTCTACTGCCTTATAATGAGTTACCACAAACACTGACTTAAAATAGCAGTTATTGGTTATATTGATTGTCATGTTAGGGATCTGAACATGGATTAACTGGATCCTCTATCTCATTTTATTTCACATTTGTGCTCTAGATATTGGTCATGACCAAGGGTTCATTGGAAGAGAAACCTTTTCAAAAGCCATCTGATGAATATGGGCACAGCTGTTGTAGGACTCCGAGCTAAAAGTCTCATACTCTCTCGCGCTTGTGGGTAGGAAGTTGCCCATCACTCCTGGCTGCAGCCTCCTTATCACATTTTCCCACTGAGAGTGGGAAACACTGACGGAGCCTGTTGCAAGTTGGAATGCTTAATGTAATTATGTGAAGCTTTATCAAACAACTTATTATCATCTGTTGGCTTTAAGAAGTCACAGGTCCTTCTTCCACATAAAGGAAAAATATATCCGGCATGAATACCCATAGCGGAAAACCACTGATTATCTACCTTGCACATCTTATGTACTTGTGTGTAATTTCAAATTATGACCAATTTCATTTCATTTTTAATTTATTCTAAAAATTGCATATTTATTATAAGTAGCACTGTGCTTTGCAAAATGAGCAGATCAATGAGGATTCATAAAACATAGCATTTATTTTTGGGGGGAGATGTAGTAAGAAGAACTCTACCACTGAGCTACATGCTCAGCCTTTATTTTAATGAATCTTGTATCTTTGATATTCTGAAAAGATACAAAGGCTACCATTTACATCCATCTGGCAAAGTGATGTTACTGGATTTAACATTAAATTAAATATCATGGTAAGAATATATGAAGATGTAAAGTCATATTTTTCTAATCTATATAAATTTTTCTGTCTATATAAATTTTCAAAAGACGCATAAATAAAGTTAGCAAAAACCTTTTTGCCAATAGTAAGTACTGAAGGTACTAGACATGTAACAATAACAAAAAACATTATTTATCCATTATCTCCTGTAAATATTTTAATCTTCCATAGATTTTGGGAAGGTGATTAAATAGCTAAGACTTTTATACAGTTGAACTCAAATTATGACAATTAACTACAATAATGAATCTTTTTATTTAAACACTACCTTCTGTGATATTTTTTCCTCACAGTTCTGGGGATGGAAGTCAGGCCCCTTTGATTCTAAGTTAGGCAGAGTAACAATTAAGCTAAATTCCCAGGCCTCTTCTGTGAGTGATTAAGTACACCACACTAAGGGCTATATTATTATCTCTTCTTTGCAAATGTAAAAATTGATATTCAGTGTAAATAAACAACTTGCCCTGCTTGCACAATGAGTAAATGATTAAGGTTGAGAATTCTTGGTGATGACTTTAAAGTTTGTGATTTTAATGTGTATGCAATTGTACTTCTATTCCTTTGTATTCAAAAGAAAGTGATAATAACCTGGGCCAAATTAATTTGTTATTAGATTTTGTGAATTACGCAAAGAGAGACTAACATTAACCATAGACACACACATCCACATGCACTCACATGGGACAAAGATGCAGGCATTAGTGAGTGTTTGCTTTACTTTACTCATCTTCAAAAAGTTAGATGAGCACCATTTCCTGGCAGAATCTCTCAATCATTCACCAGATTGTTGCCTTCCTGGTCTGTGTTCTGTTGTGTCGGTTTCTATTAGTTGAAGTCAAGTCTTTTCCCATGGATTATATTAAGCATAAAGGTTGAGGGGCTGAGACCTCTGTGAGGAAATCTTCCTTTTTATTAAGAATTCTATTCCGTTAATATGTCTGTCTTTAGTAACATTGATGACAACAAGTGTTGGGGAAAATTAGAACTAAAAACACACGATATTCCTGACATTTCATAACTTTTTAAGAATCTCATTATTGAGGCCAAAGCCATGGAAGTTATCTTCTGTGTTATAAACTTTCTTTATCTGGGCCATATTTCTCTTAGATAATGTTATTACAAAGTGAATGTATAAACGTCTAGAAAACAAAGATAAAAATTACAAGGAAGAGAAAAAATGTTATAATAAATTATCAACAATATCAAACATAGATATACTCAGTTTTACACAGGTTCTTGTATGTAACTGAAGGATGTTGCAACTGGTGATGGACCCAGACTGAACATTAGTGTATTTCATATTATTGGTAAATTAGAATTACTTAGTATTACAAACACTAAGATATAAAAGTGTAAATAAAATTTAATTTTTTGAATACACAAAATGATAGGATGGTGCTTGATGAATGAGCTTGTGTAAATTTTGAAAAGCTTGTGTAAATTTTTACTTAAATATAATAATTCATATATTTTTACATATAACCAAGAATATTTAGTTAGCCTAGACTTTGTCAAATATTTTCTTTAATTGAAATCTTAATTGGTACATTACATACACACATCATGATTGCATTCCACAATAGAAATTTGTACCAATATAAGACACAACTTAATTCTTATTTTTTCCCATCGCCCTACCCACCCTACCAGCCCCCCATATGCATAAAATTTGTTTCCTTTCTTTTTTTTTAATAATCTCATTATTTTCCCCCTTCACCCTATTTCACTTTGAGAATTTTCTATTTCACAATATATAAGATACAATTATAGAATTCATTTACATCT
Source organism: Petromus typicus (assembly GCA_004026965.1). Taxonomy (NCBI): domain Eukaryota; kingdom Metazoa; phylum Chordata; class Mammalia; order Rodentia; family Petromuridae; genus Petromus; species Petromus typicus. The sequence goes on along the minus strand of PVIR01018778.1, from coordinate 5,422 downwards.
TTACTTTTTCATAGCAGAGAAAAGATGTGATATTTACCTATCTGTGACTTATTTATTTCACTTATGAGAATATCCTCAAGGTATGTCCATTTAAGTATAAATGATTCAAACTTATCTTTTTTTTTTTTTTTTTTTTTGAGACAGGGTCTTGCTTTGTAGTTCAGGCTGGCCCTGAGCTCAGCCTCAAGCTCACATCACAGCAATCCTCCTGCCTCTGCCTCCAGAGTGCTGGGATTATAGGCATGAGCCACCATACTCGGCACTGTGGTGTGTGGTACTGGTTGCTGATGGGTGTGAGTCTCCAGACCCAGTATGGTATGTGGTAACTGGGGATGAAACCCGGATCCTTGCGCTTGGAAGACAGGCGCCGGAACCACTGAGCTAAATCCCCGGCCCGAAACTTATCATTTTTTATGGCACAGTAATACTCCATTCTGTAGAGGAACCACAGCTTTTTTATCCAGTCTGCAGCTGATGGACGTTTGGGTTGTTTCCAATTAGTCAAACTTGAAAGATCCAGGTTACTCTAACATTGTTAGGATAATTCACTTAAATAATGTCTTCTGTGATATACCTGATATAAAAAATGATTTGTAACTTTCATCTGATAGGCTGTACAAAGTTGATACTAAAAGAAACAATATTCATTTACATATATACATATAAACTCTGAGAGCCTAATGTGATTGTTTTCCCCCAATACTAGGGATCCAACTCAGAACCTTGCACTTGCACTGTTGAGCTACATCCCAGCCTTTAATTTAATTTACTTTCAGCTACCATTGAACTTTTTAGTTTTGAACCAGGATATTGGTATTATACCTTCTTTGCTTAAATTTGAGATATTTATTTTTATTTTATACAATATTTAACTTTTCTTTACATTTTAATCAGGCTTCTAACTCAATTTCATTATGGGTATGATTCATCATGTAAGTTTAATTTTAAACTGTTTCAACTTACATACAAAATACACACCTCATTTATTGCTGTTTTACTTTTCTTCAGCACATCCACATTTCCAAATAGTTTGACTTTGAAATGAAAGTTTATTTAATGAAATTTTTTCCTAAATATTGTATCATTGCTAGCAACCTAACTAAAATAAAAATACTGTCTCTAGCATCAGGATGAAAATTCAAATCCACTTTGAAAGAACAATAACAATGTTGGTATGGTCAGAGGTGATTTCAAGCATATGCTGGTGGTTGAATATGTTGTGATCAAATGTGACTAACAAGAATATGTTGGTGGTTGAAATGTTTTATACACAGAAAAAGTTAAGAATATTTAACTCTTGGCTTTTGTAGTATTTTTTTTAAGACAAGAGAGGAGAAAGGACTAAATGGCAATAAAAGAAAGAAAGATGTAAAGGGAGAGAGAGAGGAGAGAAGGAAGGAGGGAGTGAGGACGAGAGAAAGTAATAGTGACAGGAAAGGAAATATAAGAATGGAGGGAGTGAGACAGCACGAGAGGAAGAGACAAAAAAGTCTTACATACGTTTAGTAACATGGAACTCTGTCATTCAGTTTGTAATTATTATTTCCCATAAATTCTTTCTGACCTATCTTTTATCTTTTTGTAAAGTAGAGGAGCAATTTCATAGATGAACCAGAAGATAGAAGTCACCTTACAAAAGAAAATCAAGTATTTCTGGAAATTTTCAGGGTTTCAGGAATGGTTTACAGTAATCTGGAAACTGATGAATATTAATCTGCTTTGTAAGCATTTAATAGGAAGTTAATGTAAGGCTGAAAAAAAAGATAAAGTCCAAGAAAGAAATGACCTTGTTTTTTCATTTATTTTAATCTAAAGAAAGACTATTATATTTTTATGTGCTGACAGCATTAGTTTTAAATATGCATTACATGATTTTTTGATAAACTCTCATACTTTCTATGGATGAAGTTCTTTTGTTCTAGAATTACTACGTTGAGTATAAACCTTTACGACTTCATTTCTCATCTTTGGTTTTATTGATCACAGTTATAAAGCAAAACAAATGTTTATAATCAAATGTTGAGCAACATATATTGTTGAAATATTCTGTTGAGATAATCTCAAAACATAATATTTTTTCTTTGTTTAAACCAAAATTAAATGAAGAATGTCAGTAAAATGACCTCCAGGGTTCTCCAGAGTAAATAATCAAATGTCACAATAAAATGTCTTGAATTCAGTGCTTGTTGCTTCATGCCAAGATTTTATGATCTCTAAAGTATTGATTTCATCTTCAATTTCCTAAAATAATACCTTCTTATGATAATAAATCTTTATGCTCTGGACAAATCACTCATGTGTAGTGAAATCAATCTCTTTATACAGTAACTATTTTCAGTCTCCATATTTGAGGTTTTTTTTTTTAAAGGAAAAGTTACCTATTTTAGACTCTAATTTTCCCTTCTTTTTTATTCTTTTTGCATATATTAGTTCAAAGTCAAAATTACAGCAATATTTATACTTATTACCTTTCTTTAGGGAAACAAATCAGTATATTTTTCTTTAGTGAAACATCATGGTTAATATTATCTTCACCTAAAGCTATTCTGTATTCATTATACTACAGCTGAAAGATGACCATCACACCACTTTTTTGTGGTAGAAAAGCACCTTTTTCAAAGACTCAGACCTCAGAAATTTAAATCTCACAGAAGTTACCCACAGCGGAGCAAAGCCAGAGTTCTAAGGAACATCAACAAGAAATCCAATCGATTTGCTCTGGTATGTTGTAATGCCTGGATCAATCTCACTGTTTTTCAGCCACTGATCAAAACAGTGCCATTCAGCCAAATCTGGAGCTGTACTTCCCCTGTGTTTGCTAATGGTCCATTAAGGAACTTGAACTACTTCCAGGATATGGTGCTTTCTCCCTGCTGTCATCTCTTTCTTGTGGCAAGATCAGCTTGTCCTTCCCAGACACTCACTCTGTCACTGGCATGATAGATGGGGTTGTTTCTATTCAGAGTTGAATTAAACTCTATTGATGTAGTTGGGTTACTGTGTTTTTCAAGAAGGGCATGTGAATGAGACGATACAGCTAATTTCGGCTCTGTTTTCTTAAAGTTCATATCATGTTCCTAAACCCATCACACACACAGAAAGAGAAAGAGACGTTCAAATTTCTGACAGGTCCTCAAGTTTGAGTGTGAAGCAGTGCCGATCTTGTTGTTGAATAACAAGTGTGAATGATGACTAAATAGGAGACCATCCATCGCCCCAGATGGTTCACACAGTACAGAAAGAAGCGGTGCAGCCCTCGCTCTGACATGGAGAGTCGGCTGACAGCAGTCAGTACACTGGGAGCACTCAATAGTGCGCACGGATATCCCAGTCTGCACTGTGGCCATCCCAGATTAGCCCCATACGAAGTAATAAGCGCCTCACTTTTCTGCCTTAAGAGAGTACACTCTTCTGCCAGACTCTGTTAATTACCCCCGAGGATCTGGAGAGGCTTTCGGGTCTGTGGTGCTTACTGTGACAGTAATAGCAATATCCCACATTTGACTTCCTCTTACTTCAGTTATCAGTAAATGAAACTCTAGTCCCATTAGTGAAAGTTTTCCTGAGAAATGGAACCAATAAGAGGCAGAAAGGTGGACGAATATAGTGGAGATACATATAGTGGCTTTGGGAAATTGGCTCAAATGACAATGGAGACTGACAACGTCCGTCTTACGCCCTCTGCCAGCTGGAAAATCAGGGAGGCCTCAGCACGGCTCAGGAGACATGAGAAATCCTCAAGGCTGAGGAGAATGGTGATGTCTCAGTCCAAGACTTAAGAAGCTGGAGAACACCAGTGCAGGTTCTGGTGTCCTAAGGGTGAAGAGAATGGGGACTTTATGTAATGGATGTGTTTCAGCTCCAACAATTAAAGCAAAAGAGAGAGAAGGGGACAGTAGAGAGAGAGAGAGGGTGACAGAGACAAAGACAGAAAAGGGGAGGGTGTTTTCCTCTTTCTTTTTTGTCCTCTCTTGGCCCCCAGATGGCCAGATGACACTCACCCATATTGAGGAAAAACCCCTTCACTCAGGGCACCAGCTCATTGCCAGTTTGCTCTAGAAAGCATTCTTTTATGATTTGCATCTAGATGTACTCAAGAGCCTCATGATCTTCTAGGTGGGGATATTTGAAAGTCATCAGCTTCTCCTGACTTAGCGCCGACTTGCAGCTAGCAGGTGGTAGTGGTCTGAAGAGGCAGGTGTCTGAGGGTGTGGCCTGGAAGGATGTGTGTCTCTCTTCCCACATCCTCCCCGGGTTATTCTGTTTCCTGGGTGACACACTGTGAGCAGCTTCCCCTGCCTCGCTCTTCTTCCCCCTTCTGCCATGTCATCTTATACCAAAGCCAAATGAGGACAGTATGATCTTAAAACTCTACAAAATGCTGCCAGAATAAATCTTTCCTGTCTTAACTTGTGGGTGTTGCAGCAATGAGAAGCTCACTACAGTGCACCACCACAGACATTTCCACAAGCAGTGCGTTATCCTTCGCCTTCTATTAGCCACCATGGTGGTCTTGACTCAAAACTGACAGGTCAGTGTCAGTGCCCTCTCTGGGACATAGCTCAAACAGCTGCAGAAAGCAAGGATCTTAAGGGCTGAGAGGACACAAATTTGTAAGTCGTAGTCAAATATGTGCTGAGTCTTATGGGAGATGCAAGAGGAGAAATTAGGCACGGTAATTTGTTATTGAGATTATGGGAAAAAAAAGTGAAAATAGTAATAGATATTTGATTTGTAGATTCTTTTCTTGATTCAAAGCTTTTTTTAAAAATTTATGATTGTGCCATCCCATAAATTTAGCCTATAAACATATCATAATCATTTCTCTGACTCAGTATGACCTTTTGATGTCACCTGTCTTCATTACTGAATCATTTTCAGGATGCTATCTTTATGCATGTTTTACCTGGATCAGGTTGTTTTCTATCCCAGGCATGTTTTCTCAGGATAGATCGTGTGTTTTTGCTTCTAAAGACTGATGGTTTTGCCTCACAGATACGATAGCATGTGTTGTGAGCTGCCCAAAGGAGCCTTCAGTAGTGCAGATTATGCGCTTTTAGTTTTATCTCTGAAGTACTGTAACAGAGACACATAGAAGTGCAAACAGAGACATAGAAGTGCATTCATGTATATGTGTAATTTTTATATATTCACACCATTTAACAATTACTTCTCAGCAACCTATATAATATTTTGGTCTATTAGTTCTTCAGCATGCTAGCTTCTGTAATGTTTTATTTATGTTTTCTTATTCTTATATAATAAAGTGTAATTTCCATGACATAGCCTGAACATTTTCCAAAACATGAATATCTCACTTAATATGACTACTGTTGTGATCATCATAGTGCAGCAGCAAAAGATATTATGTGAATGTAGACACACACACACACACACACACACACACACACACACACACACA
>PVIR01018777.1:0-33172 GCA_004026965.1 Petromus typicus | reverse complement strand
ATTTTGTATTACTCCGAGATCACAATTTCCATCAGAACAAGCGTTCCATGTTCATTCACTTGTGCAGCTCTAGTATTTGACAAATTTCAAAAACACTGCTTTATGAAAACAGTGAGTAAATAAGTGAAGGTATATAATTTTAAATCTGTGATCTAATAACTGTCCTCCTATTAAGTGGATGTTCCTGCATCTCAACTTCGATCTTTCTCCCAAATAAATCATCCCATTCCATCACCAGTCTTCACATGGCTTCCCAATCCTCTTCCTTCCTGGTCTTCCTTTTCTTTGCATAAATGGAGCATTATAAGAGCATAATGAACCTGGTCACAACCCATCTGACGAGATGGTTGTGCTGCTTTGGTCTTCAAGCTTTTCTTCGCACTGTCTCAGGATGTGAATTTTTCTCCCATCATCTTTCTTAACCAGTCTACATACCAGAAAACACCATACCTTGAAATTTTCAACTCAGTTTGCTAATTGCTTTCTCACAAGGGCTAGTACTAGACAAGTGTGGCTGCTACTTGTCAAGTTTCTGGGGTCAATCTGCACAGTTTAAATCCAGTTTTTAGTAGTACTGATATGGTGCACTTCATATAAGTCATGTGTTGTTCTTGAGTCATACATGATTGTAACAGGTTAAATGAAATGATAGTAACATTTATTTATATTATACATTATTAGAAATACATGAACTGGGTAAGAGATGTCATAGAAAAAATTCATGCCCTAGGAAAGTCAGAAACAATAATTTGGAGGCCAGTGCAGAAAGGCCATCTTTTCAAGAGCACTATAGTTGGAGTGTTACTAGCTCCGTTATTTTGTGATTTTGTACTTTTGTGTGCATTATTCAAAGCTTTTAAAGAGGTAAGACCCTGAGTTTGGCTTGATTTCCACTGCTACCCTTTGGCCTGGAGTTTGGCTATGTTCACTTTAGACTGTACATAAAGGTAGACAGGTAATAGTCCAATTGCATACTGACTGGGGAGGAGGGCAGAAGGCAGATTCTCTCTGTACTAGTTTGTTAATGGGAAATAATGACAGGCACTGCTTCATTGGCTGTGTTTAGGCTCACACAGGATGATATATATGAAGTATTTAGCCTAGTGACTGCATATAGGAAGCACGATGACTCTACAGCAGGCACAGGAATGGAAGGCGATATTCTCATTGTGTTAGAATGAGAGACACTGTCCTCATTTCAGACCCTAGTGCTAAAACTCAGCGTGCAGTGTACATGTCACTATCCATATCAATGACTGACTGTAATTGAGCTTTTATCAACCAAGACTGCTGAATTGCTTCCCCTCTTCTCACAGATGCAGCTGATTGACCCCTACTTATACCCTATGGCCCTTATTTTTATTTGCTGTGACCCAGTGTTGTCCTCTGGAGATGAAAGCTTAAATTCTGCCTTCTAACAAAAACTTTAGCTTTGTACCACCTGCACACTCCTGATTATTAGATGTGCTGAAATTCTGAGAGAAAGTGCATGTATGTCCTATGTAAAAATAAAGTACAACACAAATAAAAGGTGTTATATGAGTTATTATCAAGCAATGATGGATATAAATGACTTCGTGCAGTGTCCATTTTTATCACACGTCAAGCCCTTTTTCCTAGTTTCACTAGGTGAGATAATGCTGTGTTCCTTCCCAGAGAAAGCAAATTTACCTTATAGGTATGGCGAGTTGTTTCCCATTAGCATCAATCTTACTGATAATTTCAAGAAGTTGAAATTTTAACTAGACATCATCCAGGGTTTCAGACAAACATGAAAGTTGTCCCTCAGCCTGAGGGTTTGACATTGGCTGGCTTCAAAAGCAACAGCACGTGCTAGTCAGAGCAAATGTAACTGATATTATCTGATTGTCAACAAAGCAATATTTCTCCCTAGCCATGGTCATGGAGTCAGCTACAATAAGGAATTTACATGAACGGTAAACTAGGGATTTACAGTAATGTTATTTACATAATTTCAACTTTTTCTGTAGAAACCATGCTGAGTACTTATATTTTATAAAGAATATATTGATAATACATGCCTTCTGAGAACATGTCCTTCACCACTTTACATGTGTATGTAGGTAACAAAATTCCTCAGTGCTGCTATTCTTTAGGCAGGAATTAGATTTATTTCACCATATTAAAGCAAAATATATGCATCTCAGCATACCAAAATATTGCACATTCATGTATGTTAAGCCACGGGGGATAAACTTAGGTGGATTACGTATTTGCCAATACTGCTAGTATTATTTTACATTTTATTTTCTATGTCATTATAAATATTCATGTCTTTGCCATTGATCTTTCAAAGTAACATTTTTTTATGATTTTATGTTTGAGGAAAGAAAATGCTTTTGTTATTTTATTCAAAAACCAACATTAACTGAAGTTACAAAACTCATTAGATCATATTTTGGGGCTTTTAAAATCCCTGGAGCAGGAAATGAAGTCCTTCAGAAGCAATCAAAGGCCACTGTCACCAAAGCTAGCTGTTGGTATTCTGAGGAACGTTATTATAGTTTTAATAGAACCCTAGTGGAATAAGGCTGTGTGAATGGATGAAGGTAAGAGCAACAGCTTGGGGCAAATGCTGACCCTTAGTGGATATTTTCCTACTTTTCTCCTTTCTTGAGACTTTCTCATTTCTAAAGTCTGCTCAAGTGAAATTTCTTCTATTCTTTAACAATCCTTGGGCTCTTTGACAGAGCTCTGGTTTCCATCCTTCTGGAGATAAGAAATGTTTAGTTGTGACCAGAGGCACTTCGGGATCCATTCATGTACACTCCAGCACAGGACCTGGAAGCATCTGAGGTTTGCTGAACTGCAGCAAATGCATCCTGAACAAAGGCCTCTGAAAGTGGGATTTGCCTCTTCAAAGACAAGGAGAGACCTGCGGACTCTACCTTAAGCCACCATTCCGTCAGTCACGGAAATGATTGTCAGACTTTTTATGTCTTGGATCCTAATTAGAAAATATAAACCTGATAGTGTTGTTTCTCTGACATCTATGTATTATTTCTACTTGGATGAATTATGATCTCATAAGCCATGCTCACAATATTGGGGTAAGACTCCTTATTAGGGCAATGTTTCTATTTTCCCTCTGTACTACTTTTTAAACGTCCTGGGGCAAGATGAATATTGTCCTCTTGCGACTACACAAGGCAAGATGATTATTCTGGAAATCCAGCACTTTTCCCTTCACACTGCTTACTAGGAAGAGATAATCAAAACGTGCATGCATTTCCCTGCAATATCTGCGTGAAAAATGAGACAAGTATATGTGAAATGGTATGATTAATTTCAATGGAATACAGTTTCAATCACACAACCTCATGACTTGATATTGGCAAATTATATATCAACTGGAAATTAATGACATGGTAACAAGAAGGTAGAGGAAAACATAGGCTGTAGGCTTACACAGTTGTATGGGGAGGATCTAAAAATGCATGTAAGCTTGTTATGACCTACGGAATTTGGTGCTGACCTTGCAATCTTACGAATGGTCCACAATTTAGACATGGCTCTTATCTTAGTGCCTGGTTTTCATCATCCCCTGTGGTTCATTCTTCCACTCAGCTGATGATCTTCAGAGCCTGGGGCTGCATTTTAGAATGTCACATGAGCTATAACAGACAATCTTCTATGCATGGAGGCAGATGTAAAGTGCATGTCATAGCATTAAAGCTCCTGTTTTACATACCTTGTTTCTTATCATGTGTAGGAAAATGATTCTGCTTTAGGTTTTGTTGTATGAAATTAGTTAACTTTGTTTACTGTGTGTTTGGTTGAATTTCACATCCTGTTGGCATTGAAAACCCACTACACCATTTTAAGATGTGTCTTGTCAACAAGCTAATGTGGAAGACAGCCAAAGGCCATAGTTAGATCTGCAATGTCTCTAAACAGCCCATGTATGCATAGTTTAGTCCCTAGGCTGGTACTTTGGGAGGTGATGGAAATGTTGAGAGGTGGGGCCTAGTGCAGACTTTTGGTCCTTGGGGTTCTACCCCTTCTTCTTTCTTTCTGCTTCCCAGTCACCACAAGATGAGCGACTTTGCCTCCCCATGTTCTTCCCTGTCATGATGGACTCATCGCAAGTCCAAAGGCTAAGGGCCAACCTGCCATGGACCCACTCCTCCAAAATTATAAGCCCAAACAACACTTTTATCTTTGTAAGCTGATTACCTCAGCTATGTATTAGAGTAAGGAGAAGCTGACTAACACCATAAGGGAACCAAATACTCCCAGAAAATGGGATTGCAGGGGGTGTATTCAAGAAAAACAATGGGAGAAAGGAGATTGTTTGCAATCATGATTTAACAGTTATTATATTCAGTAAGAATTTGCTATACCACAAACACATGCCCCCCATACATATCTAGGTCTAGCATCCTAGACCCCAACCATGGAGGATCTGGTTCTCTGAGTCTTAGGCAAGGCTGTCAATACTTTAAACAAACTCTCAGGTGATCTGAGGGTAGGTGGTTCACTGACTGTCCTGTGAGAATACCAACCTGCAGGTACAGTTGGGAGAGGAAAAAACTCCAGACTGAAGGGCTCAGCTGACATGGGCTTGGCCACAGCATCGATCATAGTTACATTTCTTAATTTCCTCAAGCTTTATTATTTGCTCATCTACAAAATTAGTACAGTGATGCCCTTTGAAATGTGTATTGGTGTATGGGGTGAGAATAAAATATATGCTGAACAGTCACATTAAAAAAACTATTGCAGTAAAAGACAGATTGCCATTAATCACTCTTAAAATACTCGTGCTCACTTTGAACACACTTATCCCTTCACTCTTGCTACTTTCTGAAGTAGTTCTAAAAGTCCTCTTTCCTTAATGTCTGTACAAGCTACGATAAAAAGAAAATTACAGTGAATTCTGTTCCTGAGGGCCACCCAACAACAACAACAAAAAAAACAGGCATGTAAAAACATCACAGTATATTCTCATCCACTTCATTCACCAAGTCTGGTACAGTGCAACTTTGGCCCTTTCCCAAAGTCAAAATGGCAGAAAACATTTTGAATTGATTAAGTACACTGATGAAGCCAGAACAGCACAACTAAAGACATTCAGGAAAGAGGACTTTCAGAACTGCTTTGGAAAGTGGGACAAATAATAGGATAAGCATGTTTGAAGTATGGATATGTGGGGGGTGTTTTGTGGGGATTAATGGCAATTTGCCCTTTACTGTAATAATTTACTAAAAAACATTAAGCATTCACCATATATTTTGTTCATATCTAATAAGTCAAACATCAGTCCATGGCCAGATATGAAAGAGGCACTGAATACATCACAATTATGAATATTTTTACTACTGTAAAAATCCTGTTCAAGAAAGTGCTGAAGTGACTTATATATCAGGAATACTCCTGCAAAGAAGGATGAAAAATATTAGGGCCAAGACAATGGAAGGAATTCAGGGACCTGGGAGACAGATCACAATCAATTGCTGTGTCAACTAGCTAGTTATATTTGCAGCACCCTTATTTTTATTTTCTATGGCCTTTCTCTCTTTTTCATTAAAAAAGATGTCATGAAAATCTTCTTTTAGGTTTTTGGAGACAGGGTCTCGCTTTGTGGTTCAGGCTGGCCCTGAGCTCAGCCTCAAACTCACCTCACAGCAATCTCCTGCCTCTTCTTCCCGAGTGCTGGGATTACAGGTGTGAGCCACCACGCCCAGCACTATGGTATGCGGTACTGGTTGCTGCTGGGCAGGAGTCTCCACACCCAGTTTGGTATGTGGTTACTGGGGAATCGAACCCGGGTCCTTGCGCTTGCGAGACAGGCGCCGGAACCACTGAGCTAACTCCCTGGCCCATGAAAATCTTCTTTTAATCACCACAAATCCTTCCATTTCGCTCCTTTTGCCTGGATAAGGTGTTATTATACTGAGCCTGCTCTTCTATGCCAAAGAAGTACAGTGATACTTCAGGGCTCATGAACTTAATTTGTCCTGCAATTCTGGGAATGATGTATGCTTTCGTATATGTTCCATGGTTACATCTGTCACCCAATGCACAGTTTGTGAACGGAAACAAATCAAACCGCTCACAAACAAAAGCATCTGTGAACTGAGGCACCACAGTACTTGAAGAGAGTAACAATGACAAGGGAAGAAACACCAAGAATATATATTCTAAAGCCCCATTTCTTTACAGTAGAGGAAGACATTTTTCAAAGCAGGATTCAGCGGTGTAAATTTGTTGGGAAGGTGTCTCATGTCCGAGTGTTGGTGACGGTGGTGTTGGAGACAAGGCTGCTTCGTGGTTGTGTGGCCTGTAAAGCTGAGCCAGGCTTGTGCTTAGAAGGGGACTACTGTTTTTAAAAGATATTCTTCTAGTATCAGCTTGAGATTTATACTATTTTTGAACACTGAGATCCCACATTTTCATTTTATATGGTGCTTCACAGTGCTTTTTTTCCCCTTTAAACTAACCCTGAATATATGTAGAGTCAAATGTGAGAGGAGACATTATAGGTCATGGTTAGAGAAGCCATTAGAGGGCTTTGAACACAGATACACCCTAATTTGTACTCTGAAGAATCTTTTCATTTACTTAGTTTTCTGTTGGGTGACAACAGATCACAAGTGGAGGGACCAAAGTTAAAGAACAAAGATCAGTGAGGACTAAGGTACTTTGGTGCTTAGGTGAGAGATGATAGTGAACAGAAGAGATGACTGTGCAAATGGATTTCTCCAAGCCCTACAAAGAGCACCACTGATCTGTATTTTGGAGGCAGAACCAATAAGACTAAAGTTTAACTAAAACACAACAATAGTGCTGATACGATTAAGTTCATCTCTAAACCAGAGGCTTCTTATTGTGAAGCTAAAGGAAGGCTCAAAGAACCATGTTAGTGAAGACAGTAAGTTGTACATAAAATTCTTGTTCCTGACCATGGCAGCTTTGGGGCTAGGATAATGACCATGCGCAGTGAAAGACCTGCTGAGCAGGTTCAAACTGATCGAGGTCATCCAGCAGTGAACTCTGTACATGTGGTCAGAGGAAGAACCTAACTGGCAGCTGTAGCCTAAAGCCACCAATGACAGAAGTTATTAATGGTTGTCATTTGTCTTGATTTGGTAGCGGGCAGATGACAGTGAATGTATGCAAAACGAAGAGGCTCACACTGAAGACGGTATGTGAGTACCAACTTGTCAGAAGGCAACAGCAGAAGAAAATTACTGAAACACAGTTAAATGGTTCTTTTTAGAGCTTCATTTGTTGTACAGATTAGTAGGGGCAGCATTTAAATATTTATAATAATTTCTTTTTTATATTGTATTTGGCCCTTGGAAAGTATTACACACATGAATTTCATGGTTGTTACTGATGATTAAGTTTCATAACTAATTTTAAACTTAACATGACCTGCTGCTATTTCTTTAACTAATGAGACTCCTTGAAATTTACATGGGCCAATTAATCTGCATGATTATGGGGTAGACACTAGGGCCTCCTGTTCTCACAGCCACAAAGTCAACAGTCCCTTCAAACATAGACCCTCAGATTGAGGCTTATTTGATCCCCACTCTTACTGACTTTAATCATGTTTATTAGGTGCCATTATTTTTCTTTAATTTCTTGAGATTATTCTGGTCAGTGAGCTGAGGTATCACATGGTGTTGTGATAATGAGTTTCTATTGTGGTGGCCCCATGGCGGGCCTTTGTAATAGTTCCATTAAAATGGAAAAAGCTATGTTGGGCATTGCTAAGTGAAAAATGGTCCTGAAAATCTCTGCTGACACTTTGTGTTAACAAGACTGCAATCCTGTGTTGAAATGAAAATGGATTCCTAAAATGCTCACTCCCCACCCATCTACTTTCTCTTCAAGACAACTGGAAAGTAGCCTGAAGTTTCTGCATCACTCCTGCCTTGGTGTGCTTTGCAATGCACGACTGCCATTGGATGAAGAGAACAGAAGGGGAAAGAAAGAGTATAAATTCCTGCAAAAATAAGATAAAATAAAATCAAACTATCTTTTATGAGTAGTAAACCTTTTTGTCTGTTTTTATATGTCAACTAAAACCAAGGCGTCCAAAAGGCATTGGCCAGAAGGAAAATATATTTGTTTGTTTTAATTTGTGTATTCAATTGGTCTTAGAATCCACTTAAAAATACACAAATATTTTCCTTGGAAATGTAGATACTTCCTGCATTTATAAAGAAAAAAAATAAATGAAAGTGCCGTTTGTTTTGCACATCCAGATGTGGAGGGAACAAACTTCCACCCTCACTGGCTGGGGACTCCATGCTAGCACCGGCCATGATCTCTGTGAGCAACCCATCCTCCCCCAGTTTCCGTGTTTTTGCTTTTGTTTCTGTTCTCATTTATTTATTTATTTTTACTGGTACATTTTTGAAGCGCACGGTATTTACATTCCTTGTATGGAGTTGGTACATCGTGTGCATAACACATCTTAATTTCTTTCTATATCCCCTTTTAAGCCCCTTGTACTCCCCTCCATTTTTTTTTTTTGTTTGTTTGTTTTTTGAGACAGGGTCTCGCTTTGTGGTTCAGGCTGGCCCTGAGCTCAGCCTCCAACTCACATCACCGCAATCCTCCTGCCTCTGCCTCCTGAGTGCTGAGATTACAGGCGTGAGCCACCACACCCTGCACTGTGGTATGTGGTGCTGGTTGCTGCTGGGCGTGAGTCTCCACACCCAGTATGTGGTTACCGGGGATGGAACCCAGGCCTTTGGGCTTGCAAGACAGGCAGCGGAACCACTGAGCTAAATCCCCGGCCCCCTCCATTTCTGATCCCTTTCCATTTGAGAAATATCTATCTCCTTACTTCCTATTAGTTAACTTTTACTTTTCCCCTTATTTATAACTTGGGATTTTCATATAAGAGAAATCATGTGGTATTTAAACTTGTATGTGGTTTATTCCATTTAACATTATAGTCTCAAGGCACGTCTGTTTTCCTCCAAATGACTCAAGTTGATCTTTGTTTATGGCAGTGTAATACTCCACTGTGTATAAATACTAATTTTTTTAAATCCATTAATCTGTTGATGGACATATAGGCCGCTTCCAAGATTTATTGATTATAAATTGTGCTGTTATAGACATGGGAATGCTTTATTTCTATATACTTATAAATACACAGGTATATTTATTCCTGCAATATTATGTCATTAACTTTTTGGAGAAGATAACCAAAAGGGGAATGCCTAGGTCCAGTAGGATTTCTATTTTTAGTTTTTTGAGGAGTCTCCATACTGACGGCCATGGTGATTGTAGTAGCTTACATTTCTATCAACAGTGTAGAAGGGATTGTTTTTATTGTATTCCATTAATTCTTGGTTATTATACTGGGATTATTGTTTAGTTATAGAAACTGTCTTATTTCGTCCCTGATTTCTTCTGCAACCCACTGATTATTTAAGAGTACATTGCTTAGTTTTAGTGTATTTGCATACTTCCATGTTTTCTTTTGCCATTGATTTCTAGTTTCATTGGACTATGATCTGATAATATTCATGGCAGAAATTTCAATTCTTATGTATTTACTTAAGCTTGCTTTGTTCCCCAGCCTCTGTGTTATCTCTGAAATATCAAATAGTGAAATGAAGGCTGAAGCTTATCTTACTTGTGCCATTTCTTGCTATCAGGAACCACTTCTTCCATTTCTTGTGTTTTCAATATCTTAACAGGGTTTTTCCTTTACTAATTTAAACATGGTTATAGGATTGTCTCACTTTCTTCCACATTAAATTTTCTCTCTTTCACATTAAATTTTTTTTCTTTACCGTCTGGAGAGACTTTAAGATATAAGTAAATGTTTGTGTAGAAGAACTTAATTAGAGGTTTATTGATTTCCCCTCCCATCAGCCCACTGTCTTTCTGTCTTTAGATTGCTCATAAAACTACAAACATATAGTTTAAGTGTTTACAGGCACAGATGATGTAAATAATTATTGTAGAGTCAAGAAAGCACATAATCGCAAAATGAGTCAGTTGCCAATGGATTTAAAGATAATTTGACTTTCGTCTGGGAATAGAAAGTGGGAGAACAAAACATAAACATAGTCTCTAGTCTACATATATATCACATCAATTTAGACTAATTTAACCCTTCCATTCTTGCACCTATCATTCTCCCTATCAGGAAACACTGACGTATGTGGTTTAGTGGCAACATCTGCTAACCCACAGAATGATTTAGGTCGCAGTGATATAACTTTCGAGTGGCCATGTAATTTTGTTTTTCATAAAGTAATGCTACTCTTTTCTATCAAGCTAGCCTACACAGTCTAATCCTCCCCAACTAGGAAGGGGCCCAGTGACCTACATAGTTTAGAGAATTATCATAGGTCATGAGAATGATTTCCTTAAAGTCTTGTCTACATTATTCAACATCATACTAACGTATTCTTGGAGACTCACTAGTATTTTTTCTAAAATCTTATTTTCCCTTAATAAAAAAGGCAAAAGAAGGTTGATAGAAATTGACTACTACAAAGTATTTACTCAAGTAAAGTTTTCCTTTTCTTTTTGTCAGTGTTCTATAGAAAACAGGCTTGTGGGCCAGGGATTTAGCCCAGTGGTTCTGGCATCTGTCTTCATGGTGACTCACACCCACCAGCACTCAATACCACATACCACAGTGCCGGGTGTGGTCGCTTATGCCTGTAATTCCAGCACTCAGGAGGCAGAGGCAGGAGGATTGCTGAGTCTGAGAGCTGAGTTCAGCACCAGCCTAAACTACAAAGTGAGACCTTGTCTCAAAAAAAGTTAAAAAAAAAAAAAAAGAAAAGGAAGAAAGAAAGAAGGAATGCGCTCAACTTTGAAATATATTACTTACAGTCATAATTAAAATTTTCTAACTACTATGAGGTACTGAAAGTGATCACAAAAATGATGGCAGAAATTTGAGTGGAAATGCTAGCACTGGGAAAGAGGGAAGTGAATGCTAGTGTTTTATGTCATGGAATGATAGTTTGAGAAGATGAAAAAGTTGTGGAGATGGATAACAAGGCTAGTTACACAACAATTGGAAGTTACTTAATGCCACAGAACCATATACTTAAAATGAGTTAAAGTGACAAGTTTTACATTGTGTGTGTTTTGCCAAAATTAAAAGAAAATGAAATGAAAATGAAATGCTTTTGAAATATTTTCATACTGCCTACCTAGTTTTTTAGCTATCAACTAATTTCTGTGTTGTCAGTGTAAGGTACTTATTTGAGATCAGGTTGTAAAATTAATATCCCAGATATTCAAACTGAAGTATGATCAAATTCCTCAGAAAAATAGAAATTACAGTGTAAAAATTTAGTAGCTTAATATTTTCTTAATAAGAGAAAATCTGACACGATAGACAGAAAAATTTGATTATAGTACTTCTCTCTAGTCATGCTGTCTCAGAAGTATAGTATCAATCACATATACAGTTTAAAACTTTCTAGTAATGTTAAAAAAGAGTAAAAAGAAATGGATGAAATCAGTTTTAATAATACATTTCAGTTTGCCATGTGTTATACCTATACTATTATCATATTAATATATAACCTATACAGAAACTATAATTAGATATTTTATACACTTTTTTCAGGCCAAGTCTTAAATATTTGTATACATTTACAAGTGAAAGCACATCTTACTTCTCACTTTATGTACAGTACTTTTACTGGATGTTTTATGGCATTGGGGATCAAGCCCACAACCTAGCACATGTGAGGCAAATATTCTACCTGTGAGCTATAGCTCTAACACCAGGAAAATTTTTAATCTAATTAAAATTAAAAAATTTTTAATTTTTATATTTCATGAAATTTGCATTTGATAAAGTAGATTTCTACACCAGTCATGCAAAAACCCAAAGTTTTCCACAACTGCATGGAATATATACAGATATGTAATAATATATATTATCCTTTAACTTTGCATCTATATTGAGAAAACTAGTTCATTTCTTTTAATAGAACTGATTTGACTTTCACATTAATAGTATCATTTTCATATCTGTGTATGTTCAATCAAATAAATTCTAGAGCCAATTCATTTTTAAAAAGTGTCATATAAATTGAAAAGCAACTGTAAATATTTCCAATATCTACAAAATGTTCTTCAATTTTTCTTGTAGTTTTTACAGCCAATTTTACAAAGCTGACAATTACAATGAAGATCTGCATGTCATTACTGATTGGTATTATGAGAAACTTACATTTTAAAATAAATTCTTGTGCTTATCTTATAAGGTCACAAATAAGTTTTTGTTTAAAGTTCAGTTTATGCATATGTAGTACAATGTTGGTGAAAAGGATAAACAATTCTGCCATTTTAAATTTGTTACTATTAAAATCCTGAAAATATTAATTATGTTTTACAAAATCTTATAGTTACATTTTTTCTTTTTTTTTTGAGACTGGGTCTCTCTTTGTAGTTCAGGCTGGTCTTGAGCTCACTATGTAGCCCAGGTAAGCCTCGAACTCACAGCAATCCTCCTGCCTTTGCCTCCCTGAAGCCTGAGATTATAGGCATGAGCCACCACACTGGAATTGTGGTATGTGGTACTGATAGCTGGTGGGTATGAGTCACCATGCCTGGCATTGTGGTATGTGGTAACCAGGGACTGAACGCAGGCCTTTGCGCTTGCAAGACAGGTGCAGGAACCACTGAGCTAAATCCCTGGCCCCAAGTCTTCCATGACTTAACAAATGAGTTGTAAATTATGTAAGATCATAAGAGTCACTGTTTTCTGTTATTACCAATGATTCTTTAAACTGTGTCTATAAAATATTCATTATATGGAAACAGATTTTATGGATTCACAGCTTGTTTTTTTAGAAAACCATACCTGTTTTCCATATTAATCTTACAAGGAATAAACCAATAAAAGTATCATCCTCTTGTAGTTAACTTTGAATCTTTGACTTAACCTCCCTAGAACACCATGTCCCATAACTGGCACCATGTTTTTCACATATAGTTTAAATTCTTCCTTGGAATACAGAAAATTTTGAGAAATGTCTGAGAACTTTGACTTTTTTTGGTGTGATTTGACATTTCTTAGTAAATTATATGTCTTTTAACATAAAATATACCCCAGATATTAATCTGGTAGTGTATCCTATACAACTAATTTAATGCTAAAATATTTTTTTTTCATGTTTGGAACCATTTGCTCCTTGATGTCTTTAGAAAAATTTTGCATTCTGAAGCCTGTTTTTCATTGGATTAATTGAATATTTTTCATGTTTTGGCTTTTTGCATGACTTTCCAGCACAATTCTAATAATGACTTTTAATTTCTTTACCATGTCACTAACTAAAATAATATTCTTTTTTTGGTATTTTGTATGTGTGTGTTTTAGTGGATGACTCCAAACTGTTTATAACTGGCCAAAATTACAAGTAGATACTATTTAAAATGTTTCAAAAATATTTGTGGAATATTTAATTTGGATGTAAGGTGATTAACATCACTGATTCTTTTTTTTGACTTTGGGGTGGAAATATATTACCAATATAGTATTGAACAATGCCTTATAATGGACTTCATGGCAGGATGTACATAGAAGGGATAAATTCACACATGCAGAATCACTTCTCAGTGCTCTGAGTAAGGAAAGTCTGGAAGTTAAATTTAAGTTTCAGAATAAATGTTCTTGGTTTAATCAGCCATGTCTATCTTGGGCATGGAGTGGGAGAGGTAGCAAATATACCATGTATCTATTCTGGAAAATCATCCATCTGGCACTGAGAAGCCTAACTGCTTCCTAGGGTGAAGCAGCCTCACTGCTTACCTTGGACGAATTACTTACTTGCTATGTTGAAAGTTATGTAACAGAAACTGCTTTATAAAGAATGAAAAATTCTCCATGACCCAGATAAATCACTGTTTTTTTTTTTCTCACAGTCTCCATGTCTATTTGCTGCAAATTGTTTTATCTATTAAATGCCTTTTCTTGCTTTTTCAGATGGCTTCTGTTTGCTGTGGCCCCACTTCTAACTTGCAGTACGTTTATGTCACTTTTGACTCTATCAGTTCTACCCGGCTCAAGCTCTCTCTGTTTCTCAGGGGAAAACCTTAAGAGCAGCGCTGTCACTGGCCAGCATGGTGGGTCAGATACACATTCCTGAGCCAATCAGCTGGGGACCAGGTGAGAGGGTAGGAAATACAGCCAGCTGAAGCAGTGGTTGTACACAGGATAAGTCCCCTTGGAAAGAGGTCTGGAAAGGCCACAAAGTTTTAGTTGACATCCGAATATAAGTTTGGCATTAAAAAAAAAAGTCAACAAAGTCCCTATTCTGATACATTGTCAACTAAGTCACTTGAAAGATTTTCAAAATCAGGAGAGAGATTTATAAATGAAGAATTATTATTTTTACACTATGGGAACTTCATACTGAACTATATTTCTATCACTTTTTTGATATTTTATTTTGAAATATGTCTCACTAGTCATTAAGTTGCACAGGCTAGACTTGAACTTGCCATCTTGCTGCCCTAGCCTCCTAGAGTGTTAAGAGTATAGGCATGCACTACCATGTCTAGCTTTTTTTTTTGTAATGTTACTGGGGATGAAACCAAGGGGCATGTGCTTGCTAAGCATGTACTGCACTGTTGCCAGTCAGCTGAAGGTTCTTTAGTTCAATTTCTGTTATGAGTTCTGATTGAAATCCTAAATCAGCAAAGTGCAGCTCTGCTGGTGGCTCCCTGCTTTCTTTGCCTGTTGATGGCTCTCAGTCCTTTCTATTACAACTCTGGGCCCTGACATTGTCAGTCGACACCAGTTAATGCCATGTACTGTGATCAGTCTACACTACTAGCTGTCAGTGGCTGCTACTGCCTGACAATGGCAATTAATCCCTGGTGTTCTTGGTCAGAACTTCTGGTTGCTAGTCTTTTTTTTTAAAGAAATTAACAAAGTCTGATTTATTTTATTTCTTTTTTTTTTTTGAGACAGGGTCTCGCTTTTGTGGTTCAGGCTGGCCCTGACCTCAGCCTCAAACTCACATCACAATCCTCCTGCCTCTGCCTCCCGAGTGTTGGGATTACAGGCATGAGCCACCACACCCGGCACTGTGGTATGTGGTACTGGTTGCTGCTGGGTGTGAGTCTCCACACCCAGTATTGTTATGTGGTTACCGGGGAATCGAACCCGGGTCCTTGCGCTTGCAAGACAGGCGCCAGAACCACTGAGCTAACTCCCCGGCCCTCTGGTTGCTAGTCTTTACTGATGATCTTCCTAGGGTGCTGGTCTCTGGCACTCGTCAGGACTAATAACTCCACGTGTTCATAGCTCTTTTTAGAGCAACTGTTCCATTCACCCTACTCAGGATAAGAACCTCAAATATCAGGACTGGGGAGTTAGCTCAGTGGCACCAGAATCCTTGGCTCACAAGTGCAAGGTCCCCCGGTACTGCAAAAAAAAAAAAAAAAAAAAAAAGGATCCAAAGTATATTTACATGACTATCAAGGCAATACTTTATTTGAAAATGACCCACGCTATACTACATTTGGGACTTGGTGTCTATACCAGCCTGAGCAGTGTGAGGGCCAATGATTAGTCTTATGCAAATCTGCTTAACTATCCAAACTCAAGGATGATTTGTTTATATTCAAGCTTGTTGAGTGATTTGAACTGGTCTATACACAAGCCTTTTGATCCAAGTTCAATTCTATTGCTTGATTGAGACTCATCCCCAGGGCAGTTGGAGCAGACACCTCCATTAGTGAGTGTGGCGTGTTCAGGAAGATTGCACTGTCACAGCAGCAGTTCAGCCAACTGTTTGAGGGGAGTAACATCTCTGTGAAAAATGGAATGAAAAAACCTAGCAATCTTCAGGATGGCTAGTGGGGAGCTTGTGGCAGGGTGGGGATATTAGTAATGAGTCTGGATCCCTCCCTGGACTTTGCCATGTCTGGCAGGGCTTCCTCAGTGTTTCAGAGAGCTGGCAGCAGTATGTGGGGGATCAGGGGTCTGGGAGGAGCACCACAACTTGCAGCCTGGGGGAGGCCACAAGATAACCTTAGCAATGGAAAGGACAGTGAGGCAAGCTGTCCCAGTCTCTCCTCGGAGGACCATGGGGGAGCCAAGGGAGCAAGGGAAAGAGGTGTGATGGCTGTTGCTCAATCTGGGATCACAGGTGTGCACCACGCCTGGCAACAGTTACCACTCTTGAGCTACTCCTGGATAGGGTCACACAAAGGGCGGTGCGCATTCTAATTCTCCATTGAAAATGGGACAGATCAGAAGGAAGCGGCTGCATTCTTAAATTGAGCTTAAAACATAATGTGGGATTTAGCCCACATGAATATGAATATGAATATAGGGGTGGAGGACAGAAACATTTTCACAAGAGAAAAATCAGAAAAAAGAACAGATAAGAATAGAAGTAATGAGTATCCACCCATCCTGAGCCACTGACAATAATAATAATAACAATGGTAATGACAAATATTTTCCGAATGATTTCTCAGCACCTGGTACAGTTCTCACTGAAGACCCATTTGTCATCTCTTGAACAAACCTTCCGGTTTCCTTATTGACTTGTTGCTGAGCAGCCACCACCTGTCCTGGGTGAGGCCACTCCCCACTCAGGCTTTCTGCCTTTCCCAGACCAGAGCACAAACCTACACCTGTCACTGAGCTTCCAGAAGCCTCTATGCAGAGTAAGGAAGTATTTTTCTGTGTCCATAACTCAGGCCTATGAAAAGAACACACAGAGGACCCTGTCTTTTAAGAGAGATGAGAATTGATTTATTTCTTTGAAGAAGTAAATACTGTTTCATGTAAAATACCTGACCTATTTCAGGAATTTACCTTCTTCTGTGTCTCAAGGGCATTTAGGTCAATTGTGCCATATCAGGAAGCAAGGCGGTCTCATCAGCAAGCAGCCAAACAGGAGATGACAAGTTCTGTAGTCAAGGACTTGATAGACATAGAAATACTGAAGATTTGAAAGATATAAAAAAACCGTAAGGGCATTGGAACTTAATATGCATTGGAATGGCTGTGAGACAGGCAACCTCCAGATGAGTTCTGAATAGCTGGAATTACAGAGAGAGACTTCTTTCTGTTTTTCTATAACCTTCCACACAGCCAGCTTTGTTGGAAGCAATCTTATTTCTTAAATGTTCAGGCTAAAAAATTAGAGCACATCACTGTGTTGTTACCAAGACTCCAAGCATAATAGGAAACTGACCTCCTGAAAAAAGTGAAATCAGAGTGAAGATGGATGATATCTCAAATTCTGCACATCTAGTGATTCCATTTTTATTTGAAGATCCATTTATTTTGGGGCAATCCACCTGTTCTCAAGTTGGAAGAAAAGACTACTTAGGGAGCAACAATTTGTAAAGCTCCAATTTGAAATTTGTTCCAAGGATGGATGAAATATGTGATTGGAAGGGAAAAGAGAACACACTTGAGGGTCACTTAACTCTTCTAAAGATTACCCATCATGCTTGTCATAGGAGCCAATGTTAATTGAGAAATTCTATAACTAGAAACAGTCCAGGGAAGCAACATAGCTTGTTAATTACAACAGTAAAATGTGTGTGTGTATTAAATAAATTATGGCTTATTTTCTTGCAATTTGTAGTTTGCTTGTTCCTATAAAACACCTAAAAAGCAAGTATTCTTCCTTTGTCCAATAAGATATGCCAAATTACATCAACATTATTTTCATACGAAAGCCAAGTTCTTTGCTGAGAGTAATTTGAGGGATAAGACTTCAGAATAATCACCCCTCTCCCACTCCTGCCAATAAATAAGTTAAGTGAACTCAATTTCCCCTAATTTATAATGGGCCTGTTTAAATTATTACTATTTGGCCAGGATCATTTCATAAGGGTTTAATTGTACTTGTAAATTGAGTTTCTTTCAAATTCATTTCTTTATTCACTTTATTTTCCTCCCCCATGTCTCATTTTGCATATGCTCCAAAACATATCAATAATTTATGCCACAAAGCTTTGTTTTCTCCTTTGTAACTGCACACATGTTCTGCATTGTGTAGTGATGGCACAGGAAATGTATACATTGAAAAGGGCCCTTGAATTTTTCATGAAAGTTAGTTGAGGCCAAATGGCATTTTGAAGATCTTTGAGAGAAGAAAAAAAAAAAATCTATTTTTTAAAAAGTGTTTCAGTAGAGAATAAAAACAAGAATAACATAAACACAAAGATAAGATTTGCAGAACACGTTCTGTTTATCATGAAGGACTGAGTCATCTGCACACATCATCTAATCCTCATGACCCCATTGCGAGGGAGGTCTCATTACTGTAATTTTACAGATCCGGGGTTTGGGGCTCATCTACAAAAGAGTAACTTCTTCTGTGTCACATAGCTAGGCAGGAACAGCAAGAAACTCTAATTCAGGCCTTTAGAACTCAAGGCCCAAATAGTCTTCACATATTATCCCTTCTGTAACTTTCTCATATGTGGGCCCCCTAACTTAGATGCCAGTTCTGTTTTAGCTCTAAGTCTCAAACTAAAAGCTCCAATTTTTTCTTTTAGACAGACTCTTACTGTGAGACTAAGGGTGGCTTTGAATTCGGTATATAGCACGTTCTGGACCTCAGTTTGGGATTCTTCTGTCTCAGTCTCCCAAGTTCTGAGATAACAGGCACTCACCCTCACTTACAACTTTAAAAAATTAAAATATTTTTCATCTTGTCTGTCTTCCTCTATTCTGCATGGCTGTTAACTGACCACCACAATGAGTGATCAAACCCTAGGGCCTAATGGAATGTGTAGAAGAGAAGGAAGAGGAAAAGAACTGACAGATGTTGAGATGCAGTGTGAGATCTTCCTCAGCTGGTATTAAGTTTGATGCACACTATTTGTCCTTTCAGTGTGGCGCACCTCCAAATGTGTGTCATATTAGGGGTCAGCACACACTGGCCCATGGATTAGATATGAGCCACTCACTTCCTACTCCTTATCAATAAAGCTTTATTGGAACACAGCTATATCCATTCACTGTGTACAGTGTACGGCTCCTTTTGTACACTTGAATAGTTACAACAGATGCCATTTAACATGAAAAAATGAAAAAAAAAATTACTCTTGCTCTCTGCAGGAAATATTTCTTGATCCTATCTGAGGTAACAATTAAAAGACATACTCTCATCCCTTATGAAATGTATAACTTCTTGAGAGAGAAAGACATTATTAAAATCTCTGACACATTCTATGGCAGTAAGGGACAGTAGAGTATGGAAGAGATTTTACTGTGCTCATCTCTTGCCATGAGTTCTTGAAAGTCAATACTTTGTCCCTTATTCTTTCATATTTAAAATTATTTCATTCCTTGGGCTGGGGAGTTAGCTCAGTGGTTCTGGCACCTCTCTTGCAAGCGCAAGGGCCTGGGTTCGATCCCCAGTAATCACATACCATACTGGGGGGGGGGGAGACTCATACCCAGCAGCAACCAGTACCACATACCACAGTGCTGGGAGTGGTGGCTCAGACCTGTAATCCCAGCCTTCAAGATGCAGAGGCAGGAGGATTGCTATGATGTGAGTTTGAGGCTGAGCTCAGGGCCAGCCTGAAATACAAAGCGAGACCTTGTCTCAAAAAAACCTAAAAAAACCCCCAAAACCAAAAACCAAAACCAAACAAACAAAAAAAGACTCATTCATTCATTTATTCACTTGAATATAATGAGCACATTCTGAATTTTGACCATATGTTGGAGACTATCTTGGGTTCTGAGCATGTAGGAGTGAACAGAAGTTGGCATTTAGTCTTCTATTTGTTAACTCTCCCATCTTAATTCTTAATTGGTCCAGGACCCAGTGTGTTAGTCAGCTTTCTATTGAGGTGACAAAATACTTGACAACAACAATTTAAAGGAGGGAAGGTTTATTTTGGCTCAGGATGTTAGAGGTTTCATTCCATGGCCAGCTGGTTCCATTGCTTACATCTGTGGCAAGGGAAAAACAGCATGGCAGAAGGGTGTGGTGAAGGAAAGGCATCCAACTTATGATACCCAGTAAGTACACAGAAGGAAGATCTCAAGATGAGTGGGCTGAATGCATTACAGCTCCTAAGATCACATCCCCATGATCTATTCCTTTCAACCAGGATCCACTCCCAATAGCCCATTCAACTATGAATTTATCAGTGGATTACTCCATTAAATGGGGTTCATACCTTCAGGGTCTGATCACTTCCCAAAAGCCCATCAGCTGACAGCCATGCTTTCAACATAATGAGCACAGTGGTAACATTATAGATCTCAGTCATAATTGCCAGAAACTGAGGAAGAGCTATTTACTGGGCTTCATCGCCTCTCCATGAAAGTTCACAAAGATCTGACTCCTTCCTAGTATGGCCTTGTGTCCTTGTCATATATTTTTCTTTTTAAATGGAGAGCTTGAATGGGTTTCTGTTATCTACAACTTTCCAAAACTTGGAAGTCAGAGACTAAGGGGGCTAAGTGAGCATTTGGCTTTCCAAACTTTACATTGGGAAAAAGCAATGAAATAAGACTATGGGGATAACTTTTATGTGGATAACCAGGTTTGTCAAAGTTTCAATATTGGCTTCTTTCATTTTCTTTCTCTCTATATTTTTCTGTTTTGATCTCACCTTTAAGGAATTATCATTACTGCCCCAATGGATTCTGAGTCTGTCTCAGTTACATTTTTCCAAGTTCCTACTGCCCAAGAATCTTTGAATGTCTGTTGCTACCATAAGCCTGTTTCCAAATACTAGAACACAATACCTTCCTCCAGCCTGCTCTACACGCTCCACCAAGACTACACCTTTGGAGATAAACATGGATAACACACGAAGATGATAATCACCTATACTACTCACAGGTAGGGAAATAGTTTCAGGGTTAGGTAGAGTCCACCTTAGAAAATCCAGGTGGATTCTTTCTCAATCCTAAGTATAGCTTAGCTTATGATGTTAAGGAATTATCTTTTCTTTCCCTCCTAACTAGCTTCTGTTGCGTCTCAAATTTGACTTAGTTCTTTGATTCTTACGACCTAAAATTCTAAACTTGATTTTTATTTTCTGGTTATAAATATTCCTTGACCTTGAACTTTGTACCTGTTCTGGTAAGATTACCACATAATGAACAGCCATGGAAAAAATACTGAATATCAGTGTTGTACATGTTATAGTATTTTATAGGTCTCAAAGCAAATTTGTGAGATATTACTATTATTGATAGTATTTGCATTAGTTTTCCAGACAAGAAGGCCATTAAGGGTTTAAATAATTTGTCCAAGATTATCCTAGTTGTATGTGGCTGGAGACAGAATTCCAAGCTGGGCTGTTTGATTCCATATTATAGCCACAATTCCTTCTTCCAATAATGGAGAATTGATTTCTGTACCATTTTGTGGCTTTTGCTTTTGTAGCTTACTTTAATACTTATAAGTCTGTAGACTTTTTTTAGGATATACAGTTCCTATTACAACTATTTGGCACTATTGTGGTGTGAAAGGAACCATACGCAATACATAAGCTATTGTATGTGAGGTACAGCTATCTTCCAGTAATGTTTTACTTATAGACATTAAAAATTTGGATTTCATAACATTTCCACATGTCACTAATTGATCTTATTCTTTTACTTTTTCCTGATCATTAAAAAATATAAAATCATTCTTAACTCAGGAGTCATATAAAAATAGGCAGCAGGCCAAAATAGGTCTCTGGGCCATAGTTTGCTGACCTCTGTTCTATGCTATATTATTTCACTTTAGTTTTTGAAATTTTTGGAATCAACCACTTGCTACCATTTATTGAGAATTCACAGGATGTTGGTGGTCTAATTGTTGTTATGCACGTGGTCTTTGCAGGAACCTTTTGAAAGAGATGCTCCTACTACATCCTTCTTATAGTTGATGGAAATGAGCCAGAGAGAGGCCAGCTACTTTGCATAAGGTCGTACTAAACCAGGGAATGGGTCCATATTAGAATCCAAACTTTCTAACCCCTGGGCTGCTATCTTAAGCATGAAGTTTTGCTTCCTTTCTGGTTCCTATGAGATAATGTACAGTATGGTGTTTTGAGAACCATGAAGGGTTAAATATAAGTTAATAACTTTCATAATTACTCCTGTTACATCTTCATCCAGGTTTCTGAAGATATTGGATTGTAATCAAATTGATGCTAATCAAAACACAAACACTCAGGCATGCCATGGGATGGTATCTATTTTTCTGTCCATCTTAGCTTTAAACATTTGTAAGCATTGAATTTCCATTTCAAGCTATGGAGGGCCCTTCTATGTAGTGTGTCCTTTGCTATCGACTCCCATGAACTTGGCATTATGCCTCTGCCCTGATTAAAACCAAAATGAAGCTGCAATATAGGAAAGAAGTTGCATGTCAATAAGGCTTGTGATTAAGTTTTGCAAAAATTTTTTCAGTTTTTCATTTCTTTCAGGTTCTTAAATTAGATGGCGGGAGAGACATGACTTAATTATTGAGAATACTTTGGAGCCAAATGGAAAATTATACTACTACTTACTCAGATGCCAGGGTAATTAGAGCCCAATTATTTCTCTCATTTGGCACTCGTGAATGAAGATCAATTAAAAAAAATGTAACTGTGAATTGCTTTTATTGAGCAGAGAATTCCAAGCAGCTGAAATTGTCTACTCTTTCACTAATTGAAAATGTAGTGAGTGACAGCAACTCCAAAGGCAATTGTCTCTGTGTAATTGTAGAGCAATTTGATTCTGAAAAATCAAGCAGGTGGCCTAAGTGTTGCATTAGAATTGTTTCCTGGGTATAGCACACTCTCTTCCATGAGGAGAGTCAAAACATGGCTCAAGACATTTTTATTTCCCCAGTGATAACATCAGGCTTGCTGGCAAGACTTTATCATTGCTTCTGGGCAGGTCTTGCTTGGACTAAGATGGAATGTCTGATTTGCTTGGCTATTTCACTTTTCTTCTGATTAGTATATCCATTTCATGAAATGAATTCTGAAAGCAACATTTATTTTACTGTAAAAATCTGATTGAAGGAGACATATTCTTGATGAAAATTTTAGAGTCATTTTGTGGGGACATGGACTTACTTGCCGCAAGATACCCTAAAGCTCATAATTTTAAATGTCTAGTTACATAGCAGCCACCAAAACAAGCCTACAGTATTGCATTATTTTATTTTTGGCAACATATTTTTTTTAAGATTGAAAATATAAGAATTTTAATTCCTTAGGTTTGTTTGTAATCTGAACAAATATCACCATACGGTAGGAAAAAGGTAGTCTTAAAAATCAGGTCACGTATAACAATGGTACTCTGCTTATATTGGGTAGTGGTTCAAACTTCTGGCCTTGCTGCAATATGGGTATACTTAAATGTTGTCTAATTTACTTTAAACTCAGAGGCATATTTACTTACATTGTTCCATTATACCTTCAAATGACTAAAGGAAATCAATTAAGTAGGTTTCATCCTCTACATGCAAAAAAACAAAAAAACAAAAAACCAAAAAAAAAAAACAAAAAAAACAAAAAACCCTGGTGTTTTTCAGTCACCAAACACTTCAACCAGAGCTAAGGAGTCCCATAGTGATCTCATGTAAGATGCCACTCAGACCTGAGTGTTATGTAACCTGCCCACAAAGACAGTCACTTGGACTTCTAATTTAATTGGGAAGGAAATAAGAAAGAAAAAGTAAAAGGAAGCTCTGAAATGCATCAGTAATAGTGAAGGTAAAGTGTAGATTATTGGTCTTGCAACATTTTTCCCAGTGGAGAATTAGGAATGGCTAAAGTCTGAAATCAGCTCCCTGATACTTGGTAATGTGGCTGGTGAAATGAGAACTCAGAAGAACAAACTTGCTTGTCCTGGTACATGAGCCCCCAAATTGCAACTGGGCAGCTGCAGTAAAGTGGGAAGCCTAGGAATGGGAAGTCGAACTCAGTCGCCAGTTCTGGCTTTTGCCTCTTTTCCTACCCATGGCTCACTCAGGTATCACAGACTTCTTAGTGAAGCTTTGCCCATTCCTGACAGTGCCTAGGGCAAGTGCAGGTGTAGGTAGAATGAGGAGTCCTAGCTTGGGCCTCCCGGAAGCTGAGCCCATCAAGTCACCACCAAATGAAACCACCGATATTGTCCTGGAGGAATGAGGGTGGGAGTAAAGGAAGATGACATTTTTCTTGTGTTTTATAACTATTGCAGTTCTTCTTAATAATCCTATTCTTACCTTGTAAATAGTATGTTAAAGTGCACTGTGCTTTCCCTGCGTACTGTATGTTACAGGGATAACTTAAATAAACAGAATTGAAATAATCCATATTGTTTTCACTCTCTTTTAGTATGCCTTTATTAACAACCATACAAAATGTATTGAGAGTGTAAAAAACTGGGCCTATTTTGTTGTTGTTTTTACTTTTTTTTTTTTTTAACAACTCCAAGAACTTTTTCTAGTATATTAGAGCTGAAGAGAAGATGAAAAAGAAGAGACTCTGGAGTTCAATTTCGTCTCTTCTATGTTATAGGCCTTTGGCCATGTGGCTCTTTATAAGCTTAGTTTCCTTATCACTACAATGGGACAACTGCAATTAAATTCTTGACAGCATTCTTAGAGACCTGAGAACTACCAGAGTTACAATGGAGGGCTGGGTACAACAGCTGCCACAGAATCATGCTCTGGAAATTGTGAGTTCTAAATATTTCTCTCTTAAAGGTGAATTTATCCATACAACTAGATATTGGAGAGTGATGTATTTTCCCAAAGGCATGAGGGGGAAAAGGATGGAAATAGGAGCTTTGAGGCCACTGTAGATGAAGCTTGTAGTTAGCTGTTCAATGTTAGCTGTGAAATAACCCTACACAAGGCATGGAGGATGGGTGAAAAAGCAACTGTCCTGCCTTCATGGATCTTGCATTTCAGAGTAGAGCAGGGAAAAGATCTTAAAGGAAAATACATCATATTATACATGTCATATAGAATGGCAAATAGAGGTAACAGGGGGCATAGAGAATGGCTAGCAGATGGAGGATCCTGGGGATGAAATAGTGTGGAGAGGGAACTTTTTGTTGATGGGGTGACATTTGAACAGAGTTCTGAAGAGAAGTAGCCAACCACCTGGGTAAATGGGGAACTGATTTCCTGGAAGAAATCAGAGTAAATGCAAAGGCCCTGAGATGGCATAAGAACTCTACCTGTATATAGCAGTCTATGTGTATTGGGTGTGCATATTAGGAGATAGGTCAGAAGGAAGTAGGGAGGCACATGTGCCCTTATTGATCATGTTAACGTCTTTGGATTTTATTCTGTGTGTATAGCAGAAAGCAAATGAAAGATTGGAAGTCAGACAAAGATAATCTCATTTGTATTTTGCAAAGATCACTTTGCTTTCTGGGTGGAGGATTGATTATATAAGAGATGAGAAGATGCAAGGAGAATAGTCAGAAGACCACAGCTTGTGACAGATGAAGGTACTTCAGCACCTACAGCGAGTGGTCTGAGGAATGATCTGGTTGGTCATAAACTTGGAAAGTACCATGAAAGGACTTGCTGTTGGGTGGGATGTGGGCATGGGGGAAATGGAAGAGTCAAACATTCACAGCTTTAAGATATTTGGCATGAACGAATAGATAAATGACAGTGTTCTTTTGACAGGGGTGTAGAAGACTAAAAAACAACTGACATGGATAATACTATCAAGAATTCTATCTTGAACTGAGCTTGCTTGCTCAAATGATGTCAAGGAAGTCATTGAACACATGAGTTAGAACTGGACAGGAGTACTTTGGTCTGGTGATACTCCCCTGGGAGGCATTATCATGAGGCAGTACTAATTTTAGTACTTTAGTTTTAATTCAAGCATGAAATTTCCCCATGAGTCCTTCTCTCATATATGAGAGATTGTATCTTTGGATTTTAGCCTTTGCTATAGGGTTTTAAATAACTTAGGGAAGCTTACTAAAGAATATAATGGCTGTATTTTAAAAGAAAATTTTACTTGCTTTTGATGACTTTTATGTGTCAGTCTTTGTTTTGCATAAAGGTAAACATTCTTACTATATAGTTCTCTCCTATAGCAGGTTTTCTTTTTTATTCTTTTTGTTTTTATTTAATCTTTATTTGTACATTATGATTACACAGCATCATCACATTCAACATTGAGAGTTTGTACCAGAATATGACACTACTTGATTCTCATTTTCCCCCTTTTTCCCCCACCCTGCAAACCCATACCCCCTAAATACATAATCTTTGTTTTTTATTATTACCACATTCATTTTCCCCTTGTTATTTATCCCTACACTCTTCCCTTTTAAATATTTTCCGTTTTACAATATCAACTATACATACTACAACTCATTTACAACTTCATTTTCTCAAACCAGTGAAAAGATACGATATTCACACATCCGTGACCTGTTTATCTCACTTCTGAGGATGTCAAGGTACATCCATTTGAGTATGAATGACTCAATCTTATCATTTTTAATGGAAGAGTAATATTTCATTCTATAAAAGAACCACATCTTCTCTATCCAGTTTCTAGTTGATGGACACTTGGGTTGTTTCCAAGATTTAGCAATCACAAACTGAGCTGCTATAAACATGGGTGCACATAAATCCCTGTGAAATGAATCTTTTAATTTCTTTGTGTATATACCTAGCAGAGCGATGGCTGGGTAAAACTGGACCTTCAATCCTAGCTCTTTGAGAAATCTCTACACTGATATCCACAGAGGATGTACAAGTCTACATTCTCACCAACATTGGAGAAGGGTTCCCTTTTCTCCACAGCCTCGCCAACATTTGTTGCAGGCTAATTCTGAAACGGCAGTCATTCTTTGTGGAGTGAGATGAAATCTGTGTTGTTTTCATCTGCATCTCTCAAATGACCAATGATGTTGAGAATTTCTTCATATACTTTCTAGCTGCTTTTACTTCTTCCTTTGTATAGCAGCTTTTCTTACATTGGTATATGTAGTACTTGTAACATTCACGGCCATCAATATTAAGCACACTTCATACATGAGACCTTATCCTCAAAACAATAGGAGGATTCAAAGGTACACACTGGTACACACATGAGT
This sequence comes from Petromus typicus, assembly GCA_004026965.1. NCBI lineage: Eukaryota > Metazoa > Chordata > Mammalia > Rodentia > Petromuridae > Petromus > Petromus typicus. The sequence goes on along the minus strand of PVIR01018777.1, from coordinate 6,138 downwards.
GCATGGAAGAAGAGAAACAATTATGGTGATTTGATCTTGATGTAGCTGATTGGAAAATGTGCTGTTGGTATTTGTAGAAATTCAGAAAGTCTGCTAAATGCAGTGGATATGATCCTCTTTTAGGAAAAATATACACCCATGTGTTTACTGGTTGGAAATGTTGAAGAGTTCCCTGGAGGATGGGGTGTGGGTAAAGCTGCGAAGAAGAATGGCAACCTTCAGTTGAAACTGTGACTTGGGCTTGAAACTGTGATGGGTGCAGCTAGGACTGTTACTTAACAGGCACCAAATCTGAAATCATATTAATGTAGGCAAAAAGAGGAGGTAACTCAGCAATACATTTCAAACAAAGTTGGATCCGAGGTCCAAAGTGAATTTATCAGAGTTATTCCTTTAGTTTTTTGAGACATGGATTGTGATATGGGCCAAGGCTATTGTTCCAGTGTTTCAAAAAGGTGGTGGAAAGGATGAAGGAGGCCAAGATGACAAATACAAGAGCAGGACAAAGAGGAAGACAAACTATGTGTTCAAAGGTAACTCTGGAAGATGAGATTTGTGCTTTCAATTGGTATTTTAAACAAATAAGCAAATGATGGATTTTAGTCCAAAGGGTAAATCTGAACAAGACTTGGTCTTAGAAAGTTTTCTTTACGGTCACAGGAATAGTTAGAATGGTAGATCAGGATGACGAAGGTTTGATCAGACAGACTCACTAGGGCTCCTTAGTCATATAATATCAGGCATAGCATATTCAGGAGTTCAGGGTTAAGACTTAGGCTTTAAAATATGCTGGAGAAAAGTTTAAGCTTCTATTCCTGTGACCCTGCCATGATGGTAATGACCATGTGGTGTGGTAGAAAGGGAATCTGACAGAATTTCAAGCCATAATCCTGCCACTTATCAGTTTCATGGGCTAGGGAACCTTCACTTTGTTAAGCATCAGATTTTTTCACCTGCGAAATGAGGGACCAAGAGTCTGCTGTGGAGGGCTGTGCTGTGAAGCAAGCTAATCTTCTTTTGTATTGTGCCTAGAAAAGTGCCCAGCACAACAGTTGCTCAATAAAGAGTAGTTTCTCCCTTCTGCTCTGACTCATTATCACTGTCCTTATTTCAGCTAAACTGAGCTCATGGTGAGTGATAAAATGCATATAAGACTGAGTCAAGATATTTTATCATCTTCTTAAGCTTAAAGGGATTATGTCTCATCTAGAAATAAAACTTTATAGAGTGGCTAACTATTTGACATCAGACACAGAAAGATTTAGCTGTTGTACTTGGGACCAGGAATTCTCTTCAAGCCTCCATTTCTCCATCTAGAGTATGAATAATTCATCTGTAGTACTTAGCATAGTTCCTGGTCTTTGTAATATTGTGATAATAATAGCAATGAATAATACTTATTATTATCATTGTTCAGGAATTTCTGCAAAGCAGCCCCAGATTCTGGGTAAAGAAGTGTTCTCATGCAAAAGCAGGGCTGTCTCTTGAGGACAAGGCAGTTGTCACATGCTTAATCAACTTCACCATATGGGTCTCCTTAGTCATCCTTTTTAGTTGACTGGAATGTGACATCAGAGGCTGTTTGCCTACTGAGTGCCTTTGAGGAATGGAGTCTGGACTTCATTCCACTAACAATTAATTTTTAAATGCCTAGAATTGAAGAAACACAAAATGTTCTGAAAGTTCACATGTAGAACTCGTCCCAGAGTGATTCTGTGACTGTGTGTATCCTGTTTTCAGGGGTTAACTATCTATTTTATAGACTCTGAAAGCACCGGTGAATGAAATAAACTAGCTTTGGATTGCCTAATATAGTTCATAATGCAACCATAAAATTAGAACCACTTATAGAACATTATGACTTGCAAACATCTCCCCCAGTTTTATTACTCAGGAAAAAAATGTGTGGGGTTCACAATTGCCTTAAAAAACTGTAAAAGCACTAAAAAAATTCAAATGGCATTCACAGAGTACATAGTACAGGATGTAAGCTTTTATCTTGATACCAAATTTGAAAGCCTGATTTTCTATTCAAACATCAGCTCACTTCAAAACACTATAGATGATTGGCTTATATGCCTTTCTCTATCCCCTTTAAAAATTGTTCTATGCTTAAGGAAGAACTTAGCAATTAGATTGTGGCTATAAAATAGCAATTGACATCTGCCCTATATATTTTTTGTTCTAGCATCAAAGATGTTTAATTTGAATAAAAGCTTTCTCCTCCACCATCTGACATTCTCCCTGAGCTTTATCTTACTCTAGAGTCATTATCTTACAATAAGGTCTGAACTTAGGGGTAAAATAACAACAAAGTTCATTAACTCAAAACTAGGGATCTTACTTGGGCGGCATTTTTCTGATGCTATCTGTGTAGAGCTGTTTTTTGTCATCCTGGGGCTTAAAGGGAAAGATCTCTGCTCTGTTACCTCTCACTTCTTCACTCCTCAACCCCACCTTGTTACTCTTTGACTTGAACCCCTGAGCAATCCCAGGCCTGTGTTTGTCAGGACAAGATATTGTTATCATAAAAATGAATGTAAAGTTCATGCATTTATCTTTGTCTCTGTCTCCCTTGAAGGATCCAGAGAAAGATAAATTACAGATGAAGTGCTTTTATCCAAGTAAAGTTGGGTTGGAGCTAAATGTTTGGGGTTGGGTAGGTGGCAAAGAGAAACAACTATGCTAGGGAAAGTCTTACAGGAAGAGAATTCTGTTGTGTGGAGTCCTACAATTGTCAATGTTAAAGGGACTCCAGAAATAATCTATTGTGATCCATCCTGGCACAAAGGTACAGCTCAGAACAACTGGGACAGAACAAATTCCTTCCATGTTATTGTGAAATTAGGAGTTTTAGGGCACAGGGTAAGTGTGTGAGGTCTGTGGTTACAGTTTGGTTTGATTTTGCTTCTGTTGCTTTCTGATTGCACACAAGCAGGAAATGTCACTTCTCTCAAACATAGTGCCCTTGCTGTCAAATGCAAAGAAAGTAGTAGTCTTTTGTAAATCAACTATTACTGGGTGTAGTGCCTAGAGGGTTGCATGGGGAGTATGTAACACCATGCCTGACAGACTAGGGGGCCTTGCAGCCTTCTTTCTGTCATTCATGCACTCAACAAGGATTTGTTGAATATTTGCAGTGCAACTTTGGTTTTGGCACTGGGGATACAATGATAAACAAGACAGTCAGGGTTCCTGATTTCATGAATTTTATTAGGTTTATTATTATGAGATTCCAAGCTGTTGAGTCACGCAGCCAATCAGTGAAAGCACTCAAAGCAGAACAGGGTCTTGAGTTTCCTTTCCCAGTTTTCTCCTCTGTTCTCATCCATCTTATGTAGCTGTTGGCTTAGTTTACCATCCCCAGGTTTCTTTGTTAAGAAGTGTTTGGGTTGTTATTTTAAATTTACTTTGGTGCCAGGCATAGTCATACATGCCTAAAATTCCAGCATGTGGGAGGCTGAGGCAGAAGGACTGCCATGAGTTTTAGGCCAGCTTGGATTGCACAATGAGTTCAAGTCCGGCCTGAGTGACACAGTGAGACTCTGTCTCAAGAAAAGCTTAACAAAACTTATTTTTGAGGCATGCTACATTTATAATAAGTTGCAAAGGCAGTACAGAAAATTCCCATACACCTGACACTTTTCCTCCTATTGTTTGCATCTTCCCTTAGTATGGAATATTTGACAGGATTAAAAAGCTGATCAATAATACTAAAACATTACTAAACTCCATACCTTTCATACTTTATTCACATTTCCTTACTGTTTTTATTTACTGTTTTTTTCTAACCTAATGTTCTAGGATTCAACCCCCCCTCTTTTTTTTTTTTACTGTGACCAAATACCTGAGAACAACAATTTAAAGGAGAAGTGATTTACTTTTGCCTCATGGTTTCAGAGGTTTCAGTCCATGATTGGTCGGCTCCCTTGCTCGGCAGGATTGAACATCATGGCAAAAGGGTGTAGTGGGTTGTCTTGACAAAGAAGCCAAACACCCTCACTGAATGAACGATGGTCTCTTTAATAAATAATGCTGGGAAAAGTGGGTTTCAATCTGCCAAAATTAAAACTAGACTCAGTGCTTTCACCATGCACTAAACTAAAATCAAAATGGATCGAAGATCTAAATACTAAAACAAACACTAAATGTGCTGGAAGAGAAGTGAAGTAGAACTCTTGAAGACAATGGCATAGGAAGACAATGAAAGACTTTATAAACAAAACCCCAGTCACACTGAAACTAGCACAAAGAATCAACAACTGGGATCTCATCTTCTTAAAAATCCTCTGTACAAAAAAAAACCCACCAACAGAGTGAAGAGACAATCCATAATTTAGGAAAATATTTTTTTCCAGCTCTTTCTCAGACAAAGGTCTATTATCTGGAATATATAGAAATTTAAAATGTCAGACTCCCCTGAATTTAAAGACATCTGAAGTGGCATCTGAATGAACAGATATTTCTAGATGAAGAAGTAGAAGCAGAAAATATACATAGAAAAAATGTTCATTATAACTGGCTATTTGAGAAATGTAAATAAGAACAACTCTAGGATTTCATCTCACTCCAGAAAGAATGGATATTACTAAGAAATCAATCAATAACAAATTCTGGTGTACTGTAGGGGAAAGGGAACTCTTCTTCACTTTTGATAGGAGTGTACGCTGGTGTAACTACTGTGGAAATCAGTGTGGAGATTCCAAAACAAAAACAAAAACAAAAACAAAAAAACAACAACAACCAAAAAACCCCCTACGATTAGAGGTCTGTTTTGACTCAGCTATTCCCCTTTTGGCTATGTGTCTGAAAGAATTAAAAACATCATACCTCAGGGCCGGGGATATAGCTCAGTGGTTCTGGTACCTGTCTTACAAGCTCAAGGGTCTGGGTTTGATCCCGGGTAACCACATAACAATACTGGGCATGGAGATTCACCCCAGCAGCAATCAGTACCACATACCACAGTGCCGGGCGTGGTGGCTCACGCCTGTAATCCCAGCACTCAGGAGGCAGAGGCAGGAAGATTGCTGTGATGTGAGTTGGAGGCTGAGCTCAGGGCCAGCCTGAACTACAAAGTGAGACCCTGTCTCAAAAAAACCTTAAAAAAAAATCATACCACAGCAATATATGCACTGATATCTATAGCAGTCAGCAATAGCTAGACAATAGCTAAATTTTGGAAAGAGTGTAAATGTTCAGTAACTAGTGATTGAAAAAGGGTTTTGTTTGTTTGTTTATTTGTTTGTTTTTGTTTTCTTCTAAAGTAAAAATGGAGTAGTACTTATTCTTAAAGAGAAATAAACTACAGACATTTACAGCTAATTGGACCATGAGACCATATTCTTATGTGAAATAAATAGTACCCACATGTAAATACTGAATTAGTCCTCTGATTTGAGAAACTCAAAATGTAAATGAGAATCAAAGTGAATATCAGTTATTGTGGCCAGGTGTAGTGGCTCACACTTACAATCCTAGCACTTGGGAGGCAAAGGCAGGAGGACTGCCATGACCTCGAGGCCAGCCTGGGATACACAATGAGTTCAAGGCCAGCCTGAACCACACAGTGAGACCCTGTCTCAAACAAACAAACAAAAATAGATATTGTGGGTATCACAACTCCGAACCTGAAACTATACTATAAAGCCACTGTGATAAAAACTGCGTGGTACTGGCAAAGTAACAGACCCGAGGATCAATGGAGTAGACTAGAAGATCCAGAGACTACTCCAGATACACTGAGCCACCTCATCTTTGACAAAGGAGCCAAAAATCCTCAATGGAGGAAAGATAGCCTCTTTAACAAATGGTGCTGAAAAAACTGGGTTTTAACTTGCCAAAGGCTAAAATTAGATCTAACTCTTTCACCATGTACCAAGCTAAAATCAAAGTGGATAAGAGACCTAAATATTAAAACAGACACTCTAAACCTACTACAAAACAGGTTAGGTAAAACTCTTGAAGACATTGGCTTAGGGAAAGGCTTCATGAACAAAACTTCTATAGCACAGGAAATGGCTAAGGAAATCAACAAATGGGACCTCATTCGTTTAAAAAGCTTCTGCACAGCAAAGGAAACCACCAACAGTGCAAACAGGCAACCAACAATGTGGGAAAAAATCTTTACCAGCTGTT
>PVIR01018776.1:0-32900 GCA_004026965.1 Petromus typicus | reverse complement strand
ATGAATTGATCAAAGTTCCAAGATATGTGCTAAAAGAGGAAGGATGTTACAATGATGGGAATACATTGTTCTGGGCAAGCCAAGTTGTATGGTTACGCTAACTGGAATGATGAATACTATGTCTGCTCTGACTGCTTACTAGCTTATGTCTTTATTGCTTCCATTTGTATTTGAAGCACTGATGCTTGATTTATGTCATCACTGTAAAAAGTGGTCTTTCATCATCTCTCACAGTACTTGAAACAAACCTGCTGGAGAGTAGAAAAGTAGCACAGTTCATTGTAGAATTAGGATCTCCACCTAGCTCCCACACTAAATACTTCAAATGGTGATGTTGTTTAGCTCTAGGGCTAAATGTCTATAAATCCTTGCTTGAAAATCTCCTGCTCTGATTCTCTATTGCTGCCTTTAAAAATCATCACAAATTTAGTGGCACAAAACAACATTGACTGTATAATGCTCAAGGACTCTGTGCATCAGAAATTTCAGCAGAGTCCAACCTGGATATGATGTGTCTGCTCCATACTGAGACCTCAGCTGAGACCCATAGCCTGGGCTGGAATCATCCACTATTGATATCTTCCCTCAACCATTTGTCAGTGGGGCTGGATGAGCCCAAACAGAGTTCTTTTGTATTCCCAAGATACTCTGTATATGATCTGAGTGTGGGTCAACATGTCTGGCCTATTCCAGAGCCTTTCAGTCTACACACAACCTTTCTCTACCAGATCATGTTTTTCTTAAAATGTAATACCCTTGCTTTATAACCAGAATTTAGCACAATGCATAGCACATAATAGCTCTTGATCTAAGAGTGTGTATTAAATGAATGGTTAATGGAAAAATTAGCAAAAACAAATGCTTAATTTCAAAACACTCTATGATAACTTTCTCAATTTTTAAAACTTTCTTTATTTTCTACCTACAATTAAGTTTAGTGCATTATAACACCAGTTGCACTCCTTTTTTTCCAAAAGATATTATAAAAATCTCTCTTAGTGATGAAGTTTCATGTATGAATGTTCTTTACTGAAGGTGGAAGTGACTTAATAAGCTAGATTTAGGCTTCATAAAAAAAGTATGTGGTCCACTTTTCTCCTTTCATCTTTCCAAGTAAATAACTCCAAGGCTATTCTGCATCCAACTATCCTTTGAGGTTTTTGTTTTATTTTGTTTTGTTTTGCTTTTTGCTTTTGGGGTTTTTTTGAGACAGGGTCTCACTTTTGTAGTTCAGACTGGCCCTGAGTTCAGCCTTGAACTCACAGCAATCCTCCTGCCTCTGCCTCCCGAGTGCTAGGATTACAGGTGTGAGTCACCACACCTGGCACTGTGGTATGTGGTATGTGGTTCTGATTGATTTCAGGCATGAATCTCCACACACAGCATTGCTGTATGTGGTTATTGGAGATCAAATTTGGGCCCTTGCTCTTGCAAGGCAGGCGCCAGAATCACTGAGCTAAATCACTGGCCTTATCCTTTGGTTTTGTAACTCAGGGATGTGAGCCAGCCCTAAATAGACTTTCATATTGTTCAAGTGGCCTTCGTTTCCACCTTGGAAAATGTTACTTATTGCCTACCTATGTTTGCATGGTCACAATCTCCCCCAGGAAAAACTGACTAAACCTCCCCTCCTACTCCTTCCCCTCTAATTTCCTTGCTTTTATTGCCACTCAGAAATTTTCTCATTATCCAAAACCTCCGATTTTCTGTTGAACTTGAAGAGTTGACTTTTTAAACCATATGAAAAAAAAATCACAATGCTCCTATCAGTGAAATGACAGGTGGGTTTTAATCTCTGTTTCCCATCTTGACCTATTTTCTAAAGTACAAAATGGACTTGTCTCATAATACTTTGGTATGTTGGATTTTTGCCTCCTCATTCTTAAAAGGTAGTGTTAAAAATATGATGGAATGCTTTCCTAGATTATAACCACATACTTGGCTCCATCATTCAATCACTCAGCACATTAAATTGTGGATAATTTGGATCCGTGTACTAACCCTAAGTTGAATTAATTATGCTTTTGTTCAGCTGAATATCTTGCAATACTCTTAAAATGCAAAGTAGATTATTTTGCAAGGTTCATGTTGCCAGAGAAAATATCTTAAGTGGTTTTCTAGGGAGCACAGCTGGAGACAGTGCCCTGCAGTGAGGGTCTTTAGCTCCAAGGGCACCTTCGCCTCATTCTCTCCATGGTCACTTCCTACGAGAGCTATAATGACCTTAGCAATATGGTCTTATGCTTGTATGTAGAGTTTCAAGGAGTAAAACTCTTTCCCTCAGTTTAAATTAATGATAACTCTCTCTTTGTCCTCTTATCTTCTTTTTACCTTATTTTCTCCTTCAGATGCTGGAGCGGCTGAAACAGTTTTTAGGTTCAACTGAACAGGGATTGTGTTGAACATGTGTCATGCAGGCCAGGTATGTTTGTGCATTCCTTAATTCCCAGGACTGCAGAGGCTGAGGCAGGGGATCACTATGAGTTTGAAACCAACCTGGACTGCATAGTGTGTTTAAGGACAGCCTGAAATACATAGCAAGACCTTGTCTCCAAAATCTGAAATAAAATAAAAATAAATTTCAATTGGCAGAGACATTCTAGGATATTTTAATAAAACTAATTCAGAACAATGTATTCCCCAATATTGATATGCAAAGTCCTCAAAAATGAATAATACAACTGAAAGAGTATAATCTGTGATTGAAAGTAAATTGGAACCAAAACAAAATTTAGGTTCTAACAAAAATGATAAATTATTCATTAAGAGAGATAAAATTATAAAGGAAATAATGAATGGATTCTGGGGTAATTTGATAATCCAAAAGAAAAACTAGGAAAGGTGTATTCTATATACACATTGGAAAACTATTTTAAATTCCTCCTCTTTTGATATGAAATATTAATATTCACCAATATAGACATATGTAACATCACCTGAAGTTCTTGTCAACACACAGACTGCTGAACTGCGTCCCCAGAGAACTAGATCCCTAGGCTTGAGGGGGGTTGAGCACTTGCAAATCTAATTACTTCCAAACTGCAGTAATGCTGCTGATGCAAGACACTTTAAAGAATCATTGATTTTTGTAATTATCTTGAGTCTCTTATTCACTTTTTCTTTTTACTGCTTTTTAATATACTTCATAACCTTTTCTACACTTTAAAAACTAAATGTTGTTCTATACTAATTGTGATATCTTTTTTAATTTCTATTTATTTCCCATAGCTTTTTTAATTGAAATCCTTTCTTTAGAATATATGTAACTCCACATTTTGTTCAATATCAATTCATTTCCAACATATTCAAATTTATATGATTCAAACAGATAATCCCACCCATTCAAGTTCAAGTTACATAAGAGTGATTTAACCTTTTTATTTTAAAAGATAAAACAAAAACCTGAAAACAATTAGCATAATTTTTAAAATCTTGTCATTTTCAGTATGATTAAATGATCATATGACTGAATTATATTCACAGATGTGTAAATACAGTATCATTTCTCTAGTATGAGAAACTTAAGGTGTAAGTGAATGCCAAAATGTATGATAGGTATTGTAAAATAAGAAGAAAATGTTGAAAGGAAAGGGAGGTTAGGGGGAAATAAAGAAAATATTTGATTTAAAAAAGAGCTCGTATATAGGAGGGAGTGTAAGGAGGGCAGGAGAATGGGGAAAAATGAAAATCAAGATGTGTCAGGTACAGGTACAAATTCTCAATGTTGAATGTGACTGTGATGTACATATAAAATGTACCAATAAAATCAATTAAAAAATAAATCATACTCGAGCTTATTTATGGATGGGTCATAATTTATGAAATTGAGGTTTTGGTTAACAGTTCCAAAGAATCCACAGGACTAAATGAATCTAGGGCATTTGAGTCCACTTTATATAGCTGGCAAGGTGATAATTGATTCTAGGTTACTTGGCTCATACAACTGTCCCTGGCAGGTTCTGAGGTCTACCAGATGTTGATGACTAATGCTCAGAGACAGCATCTCATTACTGTTGTATGGAAGCAAAACCTTTGTGTTTCATTTCACAGAAATAGGATTTCATAGAATTAGGATTCCATGGTCATCGGTTGTGTATTGCACATCTCCTATTATCTGGTAGAGACAAAAACAAAGTAATTATTCTGCTCAGTGGGCTGTATGTGTTACTTAAACACAAAACTACAATATAGTAGGTGTAAGTGAATATTCACAGCACACTTTTCCACAGCATACTTTTTTCTAATTTTTTCCCTTTAAGTGAACTATAACATAGAGGTTCCTGCATATGTTTGATAAAGTATTTAATGACTTTGTCATGAAAAAATGGAGATCATGGCACCTGAAGCAAATTATTCTCAAAATATACTATTTCATTTGATCATTACTTGCTAGATGAGGAAGTAGACGTACTCTTACCTACTTTTCCTGCTAAGTACACCTAAAATCCTAAGATGTTATGAATAAAACAAAGATAAGACAACTCTGAAAAGTTCAGAGAAGAGTACAGGGCCACTGAGGAAGGCAGAACTCAAGGGGCAATATTGTGATATGGTGACAAATTCTCTAGATTTCCATTATTTGTACAAGATTTGTTTATTTTTTTAATTTGATCTCATATATCCTCAGACTTGGAACTGCAGAAACCAGTTATCTACAAATGCCAATTCTTGCAGAAAAAAACCAGTCCCACTCAGTCCTGTTCTCTCTGATAAAGACTAGAAAAGGCCGTCCTAGAAATATAGAGCACTGCTTGACTTCAGTCCAATACCATAGAAAAAGATCTATTGCTCTAACACAGATAGTACAATTACACAATATGGAACCAAAACTTCTGCTCAGCTGAACCTGGCCAGTGCTCCTGGATCACCATCTCTTAACTTTGTCCTAATGCTCACTACCTAGAGGCTGAGATAAAAATAACAAAGACCCCTGGAAATTTCCAGTTTGAAATGGTGACGCAGGCATACTTGATCTGCTGGTGTGATCTACAATGACTTTCTCCATTTGGAACTCATTAGAAGTTTATACATCTCCTAAGTCCAATTATAATAGAGTAAATCATGGGAGAGGACATAGGCAACAGAGGCAACTGGTATGGCTCAGCATCCTGTCAATCATGCTGAAAGAACCAATTGCAGAAGCCCTGGGCCTGGCACTACTTTCAAATGCTGGAGCCCAACATATTTTGTATTTGTGCCATTTTCCTTTCTGCTGGCATAAGCTTACTTGCTCTGAGAGTATCTTTGAAATAGGTCTTTTGCCATGGTAGACTTGGGGTGTTAGAGAACACCATTTGAGGAACAAGCAAGTGAAGAGTGCCTCTATTTCTTTTTGTTGTTTAAATGTAGATGTCAGGCAAGAGCCTCAAGCTCTTACTGGTGGGACTTGTAGGAGCTGTAAAGTTGGCTTGCTATGAGGAGGCAGGATCTGGTGGGAAGAGGCAGGTCACTGGGGTGTGGCCTGGAAGGACATGTCTTCCTCCTCAGTTTGTCCCTCCTTTCTTGACCATCATGCCATGTGCAGCTCCTCACCTATGCCCCTCTGCTGTGTTGTTCTGCCATAGAGTCAGTAACTGCAGGCTAAAAATGAACTCAAATATGCTTCCCCTCTTCTACATTGTGTGTTCCGATATTTCGTCTTACTGATGAGGAAAGTAACTAAGACATCTCTTAGCCAGGGAGGTATCAGTGTGACAACATATAGTGCCAGAAAATAAGGGACTATTTACAGAACAACCCAAAGAAGAAATAATACACTAATGGACGCATGTATGGCAAAGAGTCACAGAGCCCAAATTAAAGTGCTCTCAACAAACAAAGGTAGAAAGTTTTGAAGAATAGCTATTTTTTTTTTGAAATTTAAAGAAAAAATTTATTGAGGATCTAAAAATAACCCAAAAAGATTGACTTTTCCAGAAAACTGAAGCTATCATTTTAAAACATTCATTAGACACAAATACTAAAACCATGAAAAAATTTACCATTCTTCAACAGTTTGAGCAAAGATAAAAATGTCCATGGAACAATATGGATGAATTGCACAGGATGGACCCTGTAAGCCCTGTGTTTTTAGAAAAAGGGAAAGAGAGAGAGCACAAATAGATGAGTGTTCTATTATAAACACTGAGTTGGACCTTTGTCACTAGAAATCTGAGCATTTTGTCATAGAGCATGAACACGTACTATACAAGAGCATAGTGTCAAGGAATGGAACCACCGGCATTCAAAAGCAGCTTTGTCAACTAGGCAATAAAACACTCTACACCATATCTATCTGTTGCCCATCACTGAATACACTTGTAGAAACTTTGAAATGAAAAGCAAAAAAAAAAAAGGAGCTCTAATTCCTTTTATTTTAAAATCAAACAAAACAGACATCAACTGTTATACACCATCTTCAAAGTCTATCATTTGTACAAAAGAAAGACTAAGAGCAGAAAAATGTTCTGACACCAGTCCCGAATAATATTACAAAACCTGAATAATATTACGAAATTGAGGGTGATGATAACCCTCTTTCCATTTCTATTTAACCATCCCTGCCTGTTTAACTAGATTCTCTGCTTTCACATGTTTTGCCATTGATAGTTGTAACCTAGTGTTACCTGAGAGCCTGCTGTGCATTTAAGAATAAAATTTGGATTAAAAAAATTAAAGAAAAATGAGTGGTGCCATTCCTGGGTGGTGGGTAGAAAAGAAATGTTCTGAGGAGTGCTGGAGTGGAGGCAGGGAACCAGGGCAAGTCTGTTGGGGAGAAAGGAAGCCAGGCGAGTATGGGGTCTTAAAAGGAGGTGGGTTGACCAGAACAAAGGAAAAAGAGAAGCTATGCCTCTCTACAATCAAAACGCAGCCTTTTCCTTTTAAACCTATAGCACTAGAGAAATCTCATGCTGAAAGTGAGTTCTACATTTGGAAGTCAAAAAGCTGGTTAACCACATTCTCACTGAGACAATTTTCCTCCAATTCAGCTATAGTTGGTCTTACTCTAGATTCAATCTATATCCTAATCTGAATAGAACTCAATCAGCCTTTGGTCTTTTTTACTCATTTCTCGGCCTCCAAACAGGTGGACGCAGATTTTCTACAGTCAGAAATTCATGTGTTTGGAGCAGAAAAGAGGATTGGTCAGATATACTTTAATACAAATATTAAACTTAGACACAAAAGTCAGTTTTATTTAAAGCACAAAAAGTAATTATAATGCACCACAAATATTTAAAAAGTCTATGAATACCATAAAAACGACCATGACTAGGTTCTCCTGGCACACTCCCAGGGCTTTTGTGTAGATGAATTTCGGTCTTTGCACACATTAAGCTTTGTCTCTACCACCTACCAATTTCCAGCACTGCAGACACAGAGCATCTGCTCGGTAACTGCGCTCCTGCATCTTCATGCCAGGCTGGCTTGCAAAGCTCAATGATTACACTTGGAAGTTAGTAAAAACCACAAAAACACCTTTCTCTTTGTCCAAGTTAATTGACATATCTTCCCCTTCACTGTATCCTAGAAATACTCCTGGCCTTTTCCATTGTTACAGGATGTAGAAGAGTGACAAGAATCAGAATGAACAGATCCTCGCTTCATAAGACTGCAATTCAAATATCTTACTTTTGCAGGATAAATATGTTCTAGTTACCAGAGATTTCCCAAGAGCCTAGGTTTAAAGTTTAAATTCCATTAGTGTCAACAGTGATTTCCTCTCTCCACCAAGTACTGTAGTATCCATTGCAGGATTTGATGAAGTTGGGGAAACCTGAATCTACCAAGTTAACCATTTGGCCTTGTTACTAGGCAGTCTGATATTGCAACAGAAATTTGTTTATTTCTCACATATCTAGGTACCATGTGTTATCATAGTGTAATTATATAGGCACACTTACAATAGTTTTAATCAGGTTGCACCAAATTAATTGGAGGTTCCATAATACAGCTCAGTGTACAAAATGAGGTAATGCTTAAATTCAGCTAATCAGAACCTGTCAACTAATCTCTACCTCTGGAGTTTTAATGGGAAAGATTTGAATAAAACTGTTGCTACACTTTCTTATGCCCAATACAAAATATTTCCATTTCACGAAAGTCCCTGAACCACTTGCGGTCTGGAAGGGTCTGATTTGTGAGTAATCAGATGTTCAAACTCTTTAATGTTTTAACAAAAGGAAATCTAAATATTGGTATAAGCTAATGAATTTCTTCCCTATTCCAGCGTAAAGTATGAAAAGCCCTGAAAGAATGTTTGGGAGAACACAAGCCTGCTTTATACAACTTTGAAGAAAACACTATAGTTTTTTTTCAAAGGAAATGGTGGATAAAAATTGTAAGGTTCTGACATTTTCATTTCAGTAACTACTTATTGATCAAAAAAAGAGCCAAGCACAGAAATATATAAAAAATACACAATATTAATCCCCTAGGACACATTTTAATAAGAACTGCTCTACAGTAGATTGAAGTTCTTAGATTCCTAAGAGATCCACCTCTGCTCTGCATAAGAATGACGTAGTCATAGCAAGAACAAATGACTCCTCTTCTAGCCAAATATCTTCTCTGGGTCCTTGTTACCACTCTGCACAACTCTCTATACACTGCTCCTCAATTGGAGTAGCAGAGAGTACAGGAGTGATGACTTCATCTGTATGGCAGACCCGTAAAACTCCCTGACTGCCTCCCCTCTATAAACATTTGCCTAAAATGCCTTTCAAGGAGAAATATATAAAATGTATCAGTGTCCTGGAATATTTAGCACTGGGTAAAATAAAGTTTATACCTTATAAATTTTATGGATTATAAAGAATATATTTCATGCTTGTTGCACGAGTGAGTAGGCCCAGCTGTTGGGAGACCAGAGACCAGGTAGCTCTGCCCTGACCTGCACAGCAGTGGGCCCAGCAATTCTTCCATCCCACAGGGAGGAGGCCCAGCAGCTCTGCCTCAGGACACAGCAGACAGCCCTGGTTGCTTGGGGATCCAGCCCTGCACGACACAGCCCCTCGAGACCATTCTGGCCAAACTCCAGAAAACAGAGAACCTCACTAAAGCTCCTCCATGAAAACGAAGCCCACAGGAAGCAAGAAAAAGGTCTCTGCAAACCAGACACACTGGACTACAGTGGCTGATGACATGATTGTTCCGTTTAAGCGTCTTACTTAGTGTTCTAGAACTAAAATCACCTAAACACCATTACAGACACAAGGGCTGAGGGCCAATTACACCAGGAGGATGACCCAGGATGTAGCCAGCCCTTAAGGGTTCTAACTGTTAGCAAGAAGGATATTTCCAACAAGAATTTTACAGGAATTAAACAAAAAAAATCAACAACAAAATAATAGTAATGAAAAAACACCTAAATAAGACCTAAACCCAGAATTCCAGATCAGCTAAGGGAAATTTAGGGAGCAATGAGATGGACGAACCTGAAACTCAACCACCTGGACTCATTGAACTAGCAACAAAGGAGGACTTGAAATAAATGAAACCAGAGGTAATTGCTCAGATAACAGAAGCGATAATGACCATGGGGTAATTACACACACACACACACACACACACACACACACACACACGATATACACATATCGTGTACAGGTCCAAATTCTCAATAAGGAATGTGGTCATAATATGTTCTTCAAATGGATCAATAAATTCAATTTATTAAAGAAAATATGTTTCATCACCCCTATTAAAGTTTTGAAAGATGGATTTCTTGTTCCTTTTGAACTTCTTTCCATCCCGTTTTAGCCTGGATTTCCCACCATTTTACCAGCAATTATAATGGAGAAGATCTGTGGTCTCAGGACACAGAGGTAATGACCTCTGCTCTTCTCATTTCATAGCTTGGGTCCCAGTACACTGTGAGAGAGCCCACTTCTTGTGCACACCGCCCATGCAGTTACAGCGCTCCACACTCTGCAGGGTTCTGCAAATGACTTACCGTCTAACACCACCTTTAAAGTTCTGATAATTGCTATGTAGAAACCTGTGCTGTGACTACACTGGGCTCACTACCACCAGTTATGCAGCTGGTCCTGATTGTGAATTCCACAATAATATGCATGGGAAGAGGGTTGTTTTTTTTTCCAGATGTTCATCAACATTAATTGATTAGAAAAGTGTATAGAAGTATTTATCAAATAAAGTCTTGTCCATATTTCTCAAATGCCAACTTATTTTAGCCAGCAGTACAAATCCTATCTAACCTGTCATTTTTCAAGTGAATATTAAAAATATTCAGACATGAATACAAATATGACTTTTAAGAAAACCATCTATTATAAAAGGCCTCAGTGAAAGCACACAAGACTTGTTCACTCACTCTGAGAACTGACGAGGGCCACACTGCTGCTTGGTGAGAAGACTCACCCAGGAAAACTGATCTTAGGGCCATTGTGTTGTTTCTCTTTCCATTTTTGCCTCTTAACTACTCCATTATGGAGCCAGCCACTCCCATGTCAGTCTGTTCTCGTGACAAAGTGAAACTCTGTTGCAGTAAATTTTTACCAAGTAGAAACTCACTCAGAAATCTATTTATTCTCTTCACTAACTTTCAACTTCAGAGGACAAATAATCTCCGCACCAAATTTTAGACATCAGACTTAAATGTAACAAAAAGAATTTATTGAGGCTTTCTAAAATGGGAAATGGGAAATGTTGAAATTCACAGGGGAATTGTTGGCATAATGTCTTGGCCTGGTCAAATCTTGGCAAGAAAATTTTTTTTATGTTTTTGCTAAGACCACCAATGATTGCCTGAATGTCTAAGCTATCACTTCACTTGCGCTTATTTTGGGAGATGGAGCCAGTTTCTTTTGCTTCTGATATCGTGATGTTTTTGAAGTGTAGAATCTGGCACAATTCCCCCTGACTGACGACAGAGCTTATCGCAGTAGATGAAGCATTTTACGTGTCTGTATATTTTTGTCTTAAGTAAAGCTACATATTTTATCTCAATAACTGAGGAAAAGTGTTCTCTACATGAGAAATTGAATCACCTAATGTTTCTGCCTTCAGCACCTCTGACTATCATGTTTATCAAATGTTTTGAATCCAAGTTTATTCTTTTTTTACTGTACACTTGATGTACTATAAATATAATTTACACATACGAGAATCTGTTTCCCAAAACATCCAATCTTTTTCTTCTGTGAGCATAACACATAGAACTGAAATGTTAAGTAGTCTTAAAGCTTTAATAAAATAATTTCATCATTTCCATGTAGCAATAAAACCATGCATTATGGTTTATTTTTTGATCTCGAATATATTCAGTCCTATTAACTTTAGTCGGAAAGGTGTTTTTGAAGAGAATATGGCAGACTGTTTTTGAAGAGAATATTGTACCAGAGGTTGATAAACATTTCAAGGATAGAGTTACAATTGAAATGCTCAATAGGATCTAGATTTTATTATTTAAATGTCGTTAAAGTCACATCAAGGTTTTATAACGATCTTTTTCTTCGTATCTCGGAATAAATTGCATAGTTACACTTTATTTCTCCCAGACTCCTGCGTGTACAAAACATCCTGGTCAAATACAGATGCTATTGCTACTATATTTCACTAGGTGGCGCCAGAAGAATCTAAAATGCACTAACTGAGTGTGGCTGTACAATTATTTTATTTTCAGAAGAAAAACTATTTCTTAAAACCACTTTTTGAGCATTCCTATGTCTGTTAAGTCTTTAATGCATTTATAATATTTAAAAACTACAGAATGTCACTAGAAATGTACAGGTTTTTGTTTTACCTTAAATATTGCTAGTTTTGCAGAACTGGATTTTTTCCTTTGGTTCTAACCATCTACGACTGTGCCACGGCTGTACCATTCTGCCACGTTTGTTATTTAAACGTATTAAATATTTAAACGTATTAAATATTTAAAATATTTTCCAGAATATATTAACATCTACAAGAAAATCAGAAATAGTGGCAGAGCAGAAGTGCCCTTTCTAAAGTCAAATGGATAAGCTAATGAACACAACCCAGACGCTCCTAAGCAGAGATCGTGAAATTACAGCTTTCCTGCTTCTGAGACTCATTACAGGAAGCAAGCAGTGAAGTGGGCTGGAAACCTGCGCCCTCAGACAAAGAAAGCGAAATTATTTTGCTGTTGCTGAGAAACAGCTTTTAACATCCAGATGGGGGTCCTCCAATAAGAAGCTGAAGTTTCCTAGGTTTAATTCCCACTCGTACGGAGAACAGAGACTTCCTTCTACTCATTTGTCGCGTGAAGTGCCCGCGCTGCGGACAGTGGCCGATCTGGTTCACTGTGCCAACTTCATGGGCGACGTTTGGAAGCCACTTCCGGTGTGCTGCCTTGGGGACCTCATGTGGTTCCTGTGCTCGTTCTTTAAGCTGGTGTCACACACTGTGTCCTAGAGACGGATTCTTGGCTAATATAGGATGAAGAGAACATGGAGGAAACGTTCCCAGCGCCTAAGCGGCTCGGCATCAGTGCGGTAGAGTAGAGCTAAACATGCGGACAGGAGAGACGGACAGCGCAAGACACCTCCACGGCCAAGGCCAGCAGAGTGTTCTAGAGGGCGACAAGAAGCTTGGCAGGCCCTGTCGGTGGCAGTGAGATTAGATCTTCCTCAGGATTGAGTCCAGAGAGACACAAAAATACTTCTACTGATGAGCATTTTCTGATGTTTTATACAAAATTGTCCTGTTAGGAGGTATTTGCATACATTTTTATACATTACTTCTCATTTTTATTTTCATGTTTATGATACATGAACGTAAGTCCACAGGTACTTAATACATAAATACAAATACATAAATACAAATGTACATATGTACAAATGTACATAAGTACAAATGCTCAATTTACAATGGGATTACACTCCTAGTAAATCCGCTGAAAACAATATATTATAATTTTTATTAGTGTATGTTTGCAATATATATCAAGTCCATACACTATGAGGAGTTGACACATACGTATATCACATTTAAAACCTTTTTCTTTCTTACTCCTCTCCACTCCTGCCATCCCCAAATAGAGGTAAATACTTTCTGTAAGTGGGTACTAATCAAACATACCCAATAATTAAAGTTCTATTTCAATTGTCTCTAAAACAAATCATTGTGTAGATAAAATTCTTCATTTGTCTTTATATTCATTTACTATGAATGTTGGTTATACAAAATTTTCAAATTGGGTTTGAATTACAAATTGGGTAATTACAAATTGGGTTTTTTGAGAGATTGAACACACGAGTTTGATATTTACAGTAAACATTATTTTGGAGCAAGGAGAGATCTTTTGAAATACTAGTTTTTAACAGGTAGATGGCACAGACAGCTTCTCTTTTTGCCTTATGGAGTGAATTCTAAAATCCATAGTATGTGTCCTGATCTCTGAAGACTTGTGTCTGACGGTGCTGAGGACACCGAAGCTTTGTCAGGTGTGTGGCCCTGACTGGGATACTAACACCTGGGAACCTCCATTCCTCAGCTCTTGTTGGGGATGGTACATGCTTCTCACAGGTCCTTAAAAGAAGAAAATGAACCCAGATGTCCAGTTTGGATGTTCAGCTAATGTGATATTTCCCCCTCAGTTAGAGTTACTGAAGTTTTATTGAAAGGGTACAGAAATATACTACATAAGTAGTATTTAGGAATAGTAAAACAATCGTTTACTTGCTGAGTAAGTTCACAGTAGGTTAACAATGTAAACCGCTGTTAAAATCTATATATAATTGCCTGCTCTCTGTACTTCTGAATGAAAAATTATCTCCCATAGTCTTTTCTGGTGGTTTTTCAGTCTGGTAGAATTTTGCATCCATATTATTTATTTTTATTTACTTACTTATCTTTTAAAAGTGAAGGGGAAAGCAAATGTAATTTCCTCTGGCATCCACTCCTCCACGCCCCTCAGACTTTCCTGTCCAACACAAAGACATGATGCACCAGATCACAGAGATGATTTTATTCAGGGTATTGCAAGAGAGGAGCCTTCAGTCTGAAGATCAGAGTCTCTGTGACGCAGTTTTGTCTTAAAATACCTAGAGCCAAGAGTAGACAAGATACAGATGGAGATTTCACACCAAACTGTTTTGCAATCAAGGAGCATCTCAGCTGCTTAACTAGGCAGGCTGTGTTTATCTTTGTGTCAGACTGTTTTGAAAAGTTGTAAGCTTAGTAGTCACGTGTGAGATTGAAAAAACATGCAGTTGGCTGAGATGAAAGGGAAACACTTGTGTCAGGCTCCATCACGTTCAAGCAGAGGGGGTGAAGTTCTGTGCTTGACCCTATCACAGGCAAACAAGGAAGAAATCATAAGTCTTATGGGAGTCCTGAGGAAGAACGGACAGTGAATCTAATCTAAGTCCCATGGGGGAAGCATGACTCTCTTCGCTATTTTCCAAAAGACAAAAAGGTAGGAGATTTGTGGAAATAAAAGGTTGGTGAGATGTCTTAACTAGTGTCACCCTCTGGAGGCACAAGACTCAGGTAAGGCCAACATTGTCAATCTACACTTTGTTCTATTCAAAACAGGTGGATTTCATTTGCTGCCAGACAACTTACAATGACCATTCGCCTGCTAACGGAGGGGACCAGGCTCTCAGCAGCCTTCTTGTGAGCCCTGTTACTGGAGCACAGCAGAGACAGCACGCTCTCCTGTCAAGTGACAAAAGCACACGCTTAATTTGAAAATCTGACTAAATTTTGGTTTTGGAATGAGGCAATAGCACATTCTATAAGACAAAAGGAGTGCTCCAAAGAGATACACAGAGGAGCAGGGCTTTACAGGAAGTAAAGAGTAGAAGAAAGTAGAAACAGGAAAAAAAAACAGTGCATTCATTTCCCCAAAGTTATTTTCCTAATAGAGCAAAAACAAAGGGGATGTCTCCTGCCTTTTCTTTTGAGTCAGGCTGACCTCACTCTGGTTTTTGTTTTGTTTTGTTTTGTTTTGTTTTGTTTTTTGCAAATACTGCCCAGTTTCAAAGTTCACTTTGTTAGCAAGGCATTGGCACCAATGATTCCATTCTGATTTGGTTCAGTCCATAGCATAGCAGTCAGCCATAGCAGAACAGGTTTCTGTAAACTTAGTTTAATAAACTGTATCAATCAGGAGGTAGTGGCAAGGGTCAGTTGTTTAAATATCCTAGAGGTTAAGTATCTTAGGAGAGAGACCATTGAAATGTAAAATACAAACATTTATATAAAAGTGTGGGTCAAAGAGCCAGCAACAGAAGCCTGAGCGTCTTCTCTCCAGTGGGTTTCAGGAATCAATTGATAGAAGTCTTGAAATTACGCAGCTCTGGTGGCTGAATTTTTTCCTGCCCCAAAGTATCATGGGACCAGGCATCGCAGCTCCTGGGAGACAGACAGATCACAAAGTGTGCTAGAGTCTCGGAATGGATTCCCAGGTAGTCAGTTTTGTTCCATCTGTGCCACATCACAGAGAAGGAAAGTTGGAAAAGTCAGTCTGAAAAGTGACAGCCAGATACTGGGCCGGGGAGTTAGCTCAGTGGTTCTGGCACCTGTCTTGCAAGCGCAAGGGCCCGGGTTTGATTCCCCGGTAACCACATACCATGCTGGGTGTGGAGACTCACGCCCAGCAGCAACCAGTACCACATACCACAGTGCCGGGCGTGGTGGGTCACACCTGTAATCCCAGCACTCGGGAGGCAGTGGCAGGAGGATTGCTGTGATGTGAGTTGGAGGCTGAGCTCAGGGCCAGCCTGAACCACAAAGCGAGACCCTGTCTCAAAAACCTAAAAAAAAAAATTTTTTTTTAAATTTAATAAAAAAAGTGACAGGCAGATACTGAAGGGAATTCAAAGGACTGAATATTTGTTAAGACTGATGATTTATTCAAAGTAAGAAGGTCTAGTTCAGTGACAGGTGAGCAATAAAATCAGTTTTTCCACAGTGGAGAAGAAAATCAATTAAATCTCAGCCAAACAAGCAAAATTTGAAAATCCATGATTTACTTTCAGTATACAAAGAGATATAAAAGAGATAGAAGACAACCGTATTATTTTTCCAAGTCAGATAAGTCTGCTATAATATTCTAATGAAACTAAAGTTCTCTCTATGGTCCTTACTCTTCAACTGAAAATGATCTTTCTCTCTCTCTCTCTCTCTCTCTCTCTCTCTCTGAACAGAATCACAAAATGACATGGTCTCTGATTTAATCTGGTTATTTACACAAGTACGGTGAGAATCACAGTTTATCATGTAATCCTTATTAAATCTGCTTTGTTGAAAGTTTTCCTTAAGAACTCTGGATTTGGCTCTTATATCCCTCGTGGGGCTAAATCAAGAATTGATCATCAGACTTAACACGAAGTACCTATATATTAATTCCTATGAATTAATTCCCTTTTACTTGAGGTCTTTCAAATATCTCGAAGTTTCATGGGAATTTCTTCTTCCTTGGAATCCCAGGAGGAAGATTTCTTACTGCAACTTCAAGGCTGGGAGGGAGCCCTGTATGACCTGTCAGTCCTACAAGCTGATTTTCCTAAAAGTTTTTTAAATGGCTCCATCAAGTCAACCTGTTTCCCAAAAGTCTGTTCAGTTCAGGTAAATGAGTTCCAAGTAAATAACTTTGCAGGCGTCATCTTGGTTGCACAACCAGCATTTCCAAATGTGCTCTGTTAGTGACAAGCAGAGTGTCTTAGTGAACTCAGGCGTATAATTGCATTGTCATGAAAAGAGTAGTTAATAGAAGTTTCTGATTTCTAGAGCAGATGGGCAAGAGAAAAAGATGTATTTTACTTCTTCTTGCAAAATATATTAATTTTTTATTTATTTGCTTGTTTGCTTTTTGAGACAGGATCTCACTGTATAGTCCAAGCTGCCCTTCAACTCTGGGCAAATCGCCAGTCTCAGCCCCTCAAGTCTTGGGATTACTGGTGTTTGCCACTGCACTGGCTTTAGGTTTGTAAGTTATTGACAGGTTGTGAGAAAAAACAGAAGGGAATTCCTTCTACACAAAATGTTAAAGCATCAGCAGCATCCCACAAAAGTTTCCTGTCTTATTGCTCAGTCCTGCGTAATTAATTATTGTACTCAGTCTTGGGTTAGCAATAACTTGGACCTATTTCTTCTTTGAATGAAATTTCAGAAATGTTGACTTGGCCCCAGGTGTGGCCTCAGCATGTCTTAGGAATGATGTCAGAAGCTGAACCCAGATGCCTGTGACCGTCCACACAGCCCTTCTCTGGTGATGTCAGTGCACTCTGAAGGCTCTTTCCAGGAGTTATCAGAGCCCAACACAGACTCTGTTCAGAGGCTTCGGGCACATCAGCCAGGGATGACCTCTTGCCTAGTACACTGAAAGCACTGAGTTTCTTTTCCAGTCCTGCAGAAATGACAAGGACAGTGCAGAGGTGATTAGCTAATGATTGGCACTTTTCAAAAGTCAGATCTGAAGGAAGTTTGCTACAATAATAATACAATTGACAAGGAAATCTGATAGGTTCTGTGAAATGCAAAAGAAAGCCAGCCCAAAAGGTTATAGACAAAATTTTTATAAATGTAAGTGCTAATCCCACTTGGATGAGAATTGGATGAGCATAATCTTTCCCTAGAAAAAGTCTTCAAATATAATCATCTCTATACAAAATTATCACAACTAACCACATATTCACTTGGGATATATCAGGAATATATTGATATTACCAAATAAAAAGATTAAATGTCTAGAGTTAGTCTGTTATATAAAATTCCATGCATAAGTAATGTACCTCTCCAATTGAAAGCAGCAACCTAGACTACATGAGATTTTAAGGAAATAAAGTCACTGTTACCTCTAAGAATTTTTATGAGTAAATGAAATTATAATTGATAAGCCTGTACCATAGTTGGATGCAGTAGACCAACGACAGAAAAAATAAATAAAATTTATTGTTTGTTTTGTGTTTTTCTTGGCTAGTTCAGACTGTATTTTATGCATGGTGACTCTCTCTTCAGCGTGCTGAGCCTCTTGTGTGGGTGTGGAATGCAACCTTCAACATGGAACTAATCACAATGTCCAAAGAATGCAAGTTCGGATTTAAAATTTAGCAGCCACTTGCATTGCATTTAATCAATACATTAAAACAATGTTATTTCTCATTGTTAATTTGTTTATCTCCACCACCCACCAAGATTCAGAACAGCAGCCTCTAAATCATTTCTGTCTTTCTCCTCCAACTTTTGACACAGTGTGTGGATTTACTGTACTCAACACGATGATTTGATATAGATACATAAAAAGAAATGATTAGATGTCTATCATCTTACATGGTTGCCTTTTGTGTATGTAGAACAAGGACTAAAATCTAGGGCTGGGGACCTAGTTCCATGGTTCTGATACCTGCCTCACAAGTACAATGTCCTGAGTTCAATTTCCATTACTGGGGAAAAAAAAAAAGAACTAAAATCAACTCTTTCAGCAAATTTCCAATAGACAATGAAAAAATATCAATTATAATCCTAAATATTAGAATGGATTTCCAGAATAATGTTATTAGGTTATTCATCCTACGGAACTGTAACTTTGCACTGTGTGAAATGCACACCCCCACTTGCCGAACTTCATCTGCTACTAACTACTTTTCTGCTTTGTTTCTATGTGTTTAAGTAGTGATCATTTCTTTCTAAAACATCTTTAATGCTCCAAGGTTATAGTAGGTTCTATCAAAGTTAAAAATACAAAAGGGTAAATGGCCTTTGATTTCTGCATTTGAAAATTCCTTTAATTAAGGTGATAATTAGACACTTTTATCTGAAATGGATTAACATAATTTTTAAGAAGTATATTAATGTTAATAAAATTGTGAGAATATATGTTAACTAGACAAGAGAACAGATGACTCTCTAACATGCAGTCTGAACTCCTGGGTGAAGCTGCTTGCTTGTATTCTTGGTTTTTTGGGTTCATGTGGATAAAATAAGGTTACTTTTGCATAGAATTAGCTATTTATATAACCCTGTCACAGCTTGCATATCCTCACACCTTCATCAAATCACTTTAATCAAACTCCAATTGCATAGAAAATATGTTTGAAGCAGAAGATGAAAACAATATTTTAAAATATAAAGAAAAGGCTAGTAAGTTAGAAATACCAACATAGAACTTTAAAATCAAGAATGTTTTACAAAACTGTTGTAACTAAACTGAAAATAGCTTCTTCTTTGGTATAACCACAAATTAGGGAAACCTTTAGTTACTAAATTATGTCTTTTGTTCTCAACACTTTTGTTATTATTTGAAAGCTAAATAAAATAAACTTATTTACAAAGTACATTTGGGGGAATTAAATGAGCACATCCACAATAAAGCTTGTTTTCTGTGAAACTTGGTAAATATAAATAGAGAAGTAGAACAGAAAGACAGTTATGCAACTCCCCTTGAGCACACCACACACACACACACACACACACACACACACACACACACATGCCTCATATTCATGCACACCACATGGTTGTCTTTTACATACTGGCTGTTCTGGGACAAAGTCAGTACAGTTCATTTTGTCTTATATGTTCAATGGAGCTATCAGAATTATTTACTAACATGTACGAGTCTTTTCTACCCATGGTGCTTGTACATGAAAGTCAGAAAAGGCTATTCATTAGTATCTCCTAGGTACAATCAGTAAGCAAATTTAATTGAAAGTGGTTTGAAAGCATACTTCAGAAGTATCTGAGATTAGAACAACACAGTCTCTGTAGACTAAGCATTGAGACACACTTCAAGGTTGCTGTATTTGTGACACCTTTGCTTATTCCACTTTTCACACTGAGAGCTGTGTTATCTTTCTTTTACTTACCCATGTATTAAACTGCATGTTGTGTGTGTATGTTTGTACATGTATACATGGCCATTCATTTGGAAAATATCTTTTGAGTATCCTATGTGGCAGATATTCTACTGGGTGCTGGGATTCAAGGGTTGGTGATGGAAAACATCTTGCCTGTGTGGAGCACTTATTCTAGAAAAAAACACAAAATCCTCTGTGATGAAGTATGATAAAAGGAGGAATGTTCAGCACAAACTGGGAACCTCCGGAAGGCATACAACCAATGTGAGAACAGAGAAAACAAGCTTCAGGAAGCATTCATTCCTAGAGAATGCAGTAAGATAGGAAGACAGGTACAGAGAAGTAAGCCACACAGAGGTGGAGAGGAGAAACATAGTTAGCAGGGATTTCCATACATCCTATACATTCCCAAGTTATAGCCGAACTGAGCCTATACTAACTTATGAGCCCTAACTTATAAGAATTCTGCTTTATTTTTGTGGCCCTGTTGCCTAGTTTAGGGGCTGGCATTTAATAGATACATCGTAAGTGTTTGACTGCTGAAATAAAGGGAAAGACCTAAAAATGTTTTAGGTGCCTGGCGAACAGGCACAGATCTGTCAGAGGATAGGATCGCTCCACATCCTTGTACTGGTAATGGGTACATGAAAGTTAAGTGGGTCATGAAAGTTAAGGACATCACGTTGCGGATGGTAACACAGATAAAATTTTTTTTTTCTTAAAGTTTTGCCTTCTCCTTGGGCAAATGTAAGTCATTACAGTGTTTCTCACTGTTGAGTGAGATGCAGAGCTGGAGTACACTGAAATGAAACTTTGATTCTCAAGTTAAAGAAAAACTTGTGCACCAATAAATAAAGAGATGGCCACAGGGAAAGTAAATGATGCTAGATTTGGAAATATATATATATGAGGAAGGACAATCTGAAAAGCTCAGGATAAGAAGGCTGAGGAATATTTGCAATGATAAATTGAGGAACTGCAGGAATAACCATATACAAAATAAGAAGAAAGAAGAGTTGAATATCCATTTGTAGTCAGATTCATGAAAATGTCTAGAAAATAAATACCTATCAGACCTTTTTAGTTGTCTTATTGAGGACCTACATTATTTTGACATGGAAAAAAGTATTCCTTTTATTATGACAAAAACCAAGAGCTTCTAAAAATATTATTAAGTCAAATATTTGTCAGGCAAATAAATTGTGGTTTTTGGAAACTATTGTCCTACTTCTTCCCTTTCAAAAAGAATTTTTTCTAAATGTATACTTACGCCATTTGCTTAACCACATATAAACAGTCGAATTATTTTGTTTATAACCTCAAACCCAAAAGCTTGTTCAGAACAGAAATATGAACTAGAAATAAATTATATGGTAAATGAAACCCTCATTTTGGGGCTGGGACACTATGCAAAGTGGTTTACAATTTGTTTTTTTGCATTGTAAATGAAAACCTCAGGATACTGGCAGGAAGAGAAGCAAGTTTTTTTTTGTTTTATTTTGTTTTTTTCGTTTATCTGTCAGATGGGTGAAAATTCAAAAGTCTGAAAATCTAGTTGACTTGTGAACCTACAGCGAAATAGCTGTCCTCATTTAGAACCAATGAGACTGCAACATGTCACAATCCCTATATGGGAGAAACTTAAGGGTGTGTAATAAGAACACAAAGGTAGTTACCTTGGACCCAATAAGTCCATGGACAGGAAGATAGTTTGGTAATACTTAGGCAAAGCATGACAATACAAACACTTAAACGATTTGTTGCCATTTCATAGGACAGCTGAATAATGATACCGAATCAGATAGATGGCTGATGACTAGGCTGGTTAAATACACTGTTATATCAACCCAATAACGTCAGCACATACCTTTGAATATAATAGTAACGTGAAAAATAGAACTTTCTAGATAGTAGAGAGCTGTCTCAAGAACATTGTTGAATTAAAATAGTAAAATAAAAGAAAATAATGAATATGTTGTTATTTACCACAAAAGGTGGTGTGAATATAAACCTATATGTTCTGAGGTTTTAAAAAGTGGAAAGATAATGTATGTAGAGATATATGTTTATAAAATTATATATAAAGAATAAAAAGAAATAGAAAGAGAAATAGAATAACCATGGAGTATGTGCAACATTTTGTAGCTTTGACTTTTAAGGCATGTGATTATTTTATTTAGTTATAAAAGTTTATTTTTAAAATCTCTGTTATTTTCAGCAAATGAAAATGTTAATCAATTGATGGCATCACCACATCAAATGGTTTTAAGATGTTTAGTATTATGAGGCCATGTTCAGGCTCTAGTAATACACACACACACACACACACACACACACACACCACAATAATTTAACTATGGTAAGCACATAATAATAAAAAAGATATTCAAGAGAACATTAATCTATAGTTAAGAAATATATTGTTGACACAATAAGAAGAAATGAAGGAAGTATGTTTACCAGTTCAGTAAAATCAGGTAAAAACATCTCTGATCTGGAAGTTTAAGACTCAGCATGAAACATGAGCTTGAAGAGTCATCCCGTCTACCATATTGTATAAAGAAACTAAACAAACTCAAATACCAGGAGAGAAAAAAGACCTAAAAGTATAAACCCAGAGCCCAGATGATCTCTGGTAAAATATAAAAGAGGATAATATCGAACACATGTGACCGATATCTGAGGAGAGGAGAGAATAGAGTGTCCCTGCTGCATGGATCACCCAACAGATTCTGCTTCTAGCAATCTAGGACTCCTCCGAACTTTGCAGACATCCCCTACAAGCCAATTCCAAAACCACACGGTCAGGCATATTTACAACAAACTACTAAATTTTCTGTGACTTTACCCTCACTGAGACAAAATGCCCAGCACCCACAACTTTGAGAGAGAGAAAGTGGGTTGTATTAAGGCTCACAGTTGAGTAGGTTCAGTCCATTGCTGAGCAGCTCTAGGCAGACGGAGCACAGCGAAAAGGGTTGGCAGGGAAAACCTGCTCACATTATAGCAGCCAGATAGTCAAGAGAGGGGAAGAAATGGTACAAAAAAACATCCTTTCAGGTCATATCCTAGTGATCTGACCCTTCCAACCAGACCACTAGACAGTGAAGTCACCTACAATCTCATCAGTGGACTAACCCACTAAAGAAGGCATCGCTCCTATGAGCCAATCATTTCCAAAAGTCCCACTTTGGAACATGAGACTTTTAGGAGCTTTTAGATCTAAACTATAATGCAAATCTATTGAGATATTAATGGTGTAAATGATAGTGACAACCACCTTGATGTAACTGATATTTATTGAATCCTACTTTACAGTCCAAATTAAAGTAAATATATTGTTTTCAAGTGCCTACAGGAAAAAGAATTCACTAAACATTTACACTGTAAACTAGGACTTAAAGAAAATCAAGACCAAATGAAAACTAAGGTAATCAGAAACAAAGAACAAGTAAAGATGGACTAAATGGAAATAAAATAGAAATTCAAAGAATAATAAAAAGAGAATGAAGCCGAATGATTGTTCTTCAAAAATATTTTAGTAATTAACAAACCTCTAATCAAACTAAGCTAAGAGAGCAATAGGGGGAAGGGCATGTAAATTAACATTATAATAAAGGAAAGATGGAGTACTACAGATCTTGCAGAGATATCTTTAAAATTCACTGGAGTATCACAAATACTTTCAGTCAATAAATTATCTTAGCTAAAGTTAACTTATTTGAAAACCATTGTTTCTTTTAAATAAATAAATCCTTAATTATAAGCCTTCCCCCTGTAAAAACCCCATACCTCTGTACCTTTATAATGTTATATCAACATCAGAGAAATGGTATTAAATTTGCACTGCTTAAAATGAAACAACAACAACAAAAAAAACCCACAATTTTCAATTATAAGGAAAGAATAACTTTGATATGAAAACTATATAGAAAGCCATTTAAGTAAAGGAAATTAAGGACAAATATCACTCATAAACACACACATAGAATACTTTCAAACCAAATGTATTAATTTGGAAAATAGGTACTACATTATACTTAATCATAGTTTAGTCCGATAATGAAAAATTAGTAGGATATTAAAAATTAATTAACTGATTAACAACTATAGAATAAAAGATTATATGATAATTTTAATCAATGCAAAAAGAGCATTTGAATATCAATGATTTTTAAAACTGTGAGAAAAGTATACAGAGATATTTTCTCAAGCTATTCACACACAGGCATTTGTAAACAACCAAATGCCTGCCTCAACAGAGTTACGAAGAACTCTCCTACTTAACTATTTCAGAAAACAGGCAGGGCCAGCCCCTCACCACATACTTTATACTTACCCTAGTGTGGTGCAGGGCTTCTCTTTTTAAGTAGTTTTATGCAAATTATAGCCTACTGATCCAGGTAGACCCCTGTCTACTGAAATTTTGGGTAATGTACTTCTAAAATATCTTCAGCTGGCCAATAACATGGAAACTTGCAATTTCTTGAGGACAATATGCAAGGTATTCTTTCTGTGTTTTCCAGTTATTTGTAGTTAAGCCTGTTTTGTAACTGTAGTGTAATTCATCCATTACATTTCTATATGAGTACTAAATATAGACTGCAATTGATATAGACATGTTCCATCTACATACGTTCTACATGATGTCTATAAAAAAATTAGTAAATGTATTACTTTCAGCAACAAGCTATTTTCATGTTCATCCTGCCAAAATCTCACACTTGGAGGTGGAGCTGTCACCTGAGGTGCAGGTCTCTTGAGCATGACTTAGTAAGACATTCTCATTCCAAGGTCCTCTCTTTTCTCTCTGCTTTCTGGTTGCCTTGCATTGAACAGTTTTCCTCTGCTGTGGCTTTTCCACCTTGGAGCCAGCCAGCTGTGGAAAGAATCTACTGAAACAATAAACAAATTAACCCCGCCTCTCCAAGCTGCGGGTGTTGACATTTTATCCCAGTGAGAGAAACGAGACTAATAAAGAAAACTGTTACCCAGAAGGGGTGCAGTGCTGTGACCACACCTGACCATGTGGTTTAGAAACATTTAGATTAATACTATTCCCTTGAATATCGAAGTTTTTTATTTTAGTGTACTACAAACAGATACTAATAAAACATTAAAATATTTATATGAAAAAATAACATTTCATAACAAAAAATAGAGAATAACAATGGTAAATGCACAGTGCATCATGATTTTAAAAGAACATATTATCACATACTTATCTCTCACTCAACTCATCTCTTAAGAAAACTATGTATTTTCTTCTGTAGAAAACATTTTAATTGTTAGCAAAGTATCTGGCAGAACTATTTTGAATGATTTATTTCTACTTCAAAGTATTCTATTTTATGTCTTGGTCCCTATTAACACTTTCAATTTCTTGCACCAGAGAAATAATGTAATATTTAAGAATGTGTGCTTGATTTATTTCACTTTTAAGAGTATTATCTCTGGCTGGGGATTTAGCTCAGTGGTTCCAGCACCTGTCTTGTAAGCACAAGGACCCGGTTTCAACTCCCCGGTAACCACATACTGTATGTAGTGGGTGTGGAAACATGTCTGTAATCCCAGAACTTGGGAGGCAGAGGCAGGAGGATTTCTATGATGTGAATTTGAAGCTGAGCTCAGGGCCAGCCTGAACTACAAAGCGAGACCCTGTCTTAAAAAAAAAAAAAAAAAAAGAGTATTATCTCAAGGTGCATCCATTTACCTAAAAATGTCTGAAGTTTATCCTTTATGGCAGAGTAGAACTCCATCATTTATATATACATATTATATATATATACATATCATATATATTATTTTATGTGATATTATGTATAATATCATATATATTTTATATATTATATATACACCATAAATATTTTATAGGATATTATGTATAATATCATATATATTTTATATATTATATATACACCATAAATATTTTATAGGATTATATATATATTTCACATCTTTTTTCTCCATTCATCAGTTGATGGGCATTTAGGTTATTTCCAAAATTTAGCTATTACAAACTGTGCTACTATTAACACAGATGCCCATGCATAGCTGTAGTATGATGCCTTTGATTCTTTGGGGAAAATACCCAGAAAGGATAGCTGTGTCAAATGAGACCTCTAAGCCTAGTTTTTTTGAGGAATCTCCACACTGATTTCCACAGTGGTTGTTCCAGTCTACACTCCTCCCTACATGGAGAAAGGTTCTTTTCTCCCCTACCAGCAGTCGCTATAGGTTGATATTCTTTCTGGAGTGAGGTGGAATCTCAGTATTTTTTTTATTCAAATCTTTATTGTACATTATGAATATACATCATCATCACAGTTAACATTGAAAGTTTGTACCAGAATATGCCATGACTTGATTCTCATTTTTCCCCTTCCCCCACCCTGCAACCCCCCACCTCCTACATATATAAATTTTTGTTTCCTTTTTTCTTTAATTACTATCACATTCTTTTTCCCCTCATTTTTTACCCCTACACCCTCTTTCCTTTTAAATATTCTCCATTTCTCAATATTACCTATATGTACCAGAACTCATTTACATCTTCATTTTCTCATACCAGAGAAAAGATATAATATTTATTATTATTTAATTTGCATTTCTTGAATGGCCAGTGATGTTGAACATTTTTACATGTACTTATTTGGTGTTTGTACTTCATATTAAAAGTGTGAATTTATCTCAAGTGTCCTCTTTAGGTTTGGGTCTTTAAATTTGGAGAGCTGATTTTCTTAAAAAGTTCTTTATATATTCTAAGTATCCTTTAAGGAAGAACTGTTGAAATGTATTCCCACGCTGTGAGTTATCACTTCACTTTGATGGTGGTATCTTTTTCTGTGCAAAAGCTTTATAATAAGATGAGACCTTCAATGTTGATTTTTTGTGATATTTCCTGTGTGATGAGGGTCTTATTCATAAGGTCTTTGACTACATCAGTATTTTGAAGAGTTTAGCCTATTCTATCTTCCAGCAGATTTAGTGTTTCCATTTTAATATTTAGATTTTTGATTCATTCTGATTTCTGTTCAGTGCATGATGAAAGATACAGGTCTAGTTTTAGTCTTCAGCAGGTGGAAAGCCATGTGTTTTCAGCAGTATTTATTAGAGGCTTTCTTTCATCTAGTGAATGTTCTTGGCCTCTTTGTCAAAGATAATGTGATTGAGTGTGTTTCTTACTCTTGTAATCTGTTCCATTGGTTCTCAGATTTTTTTTTTTCCCTAGTACCATGTTGTTTTTATCACAGTAGCTCTGCAGTAATAATTTCAGGTCAGGGACTGTGAAATCCTCATTTGCCTTTGTTCCCCAGGATTTTTTTGCTATTCTAAGTCTCTTCTGTTTCCAAATGAATTTTAGGAATTTTCTCTATGAACTGTCTTTAATATATTACCTAATTTTAAACTAAATCCAATTTAAATTTAATAACTAAAGAATTACTTCTTTGAATCAGAGTGATATATAGCTCTATATCTATATTTCTATACCTATCATACATGATGTCATATGTAGGATAATTTGAGATGTGATAATGGGATTAGATATTAAACAAGGGAATCACAAAGTGCAGAAAAGCAGCATGGAAATGAATGTTATGTGCCATATTCCTTGGCAGAGTAAAGGAAATCTTCAGTTTTTCTGAGTTAAACTTAAAGCTTCTTATCTGAAAAGCTATGCCAAATAGACCAGTTTTAGGATTTTTCCTACAACTGCCATTCTTTTCTTTCTGTCCACTACAATCCTATCCTCCAGTTTGATATTAATGCAGTGTAAACATCTTATTCATCCTCCACCTGATCTCATTTTATCTGATGCTTGAAAAACTCTCTCATAACTCAAAGTACTCAAAGTTACAGAGAAAGGTAAAGTAAAATTTAAAAGGAGATGGGTTTTAAAAAGGGAAAAGAACTGGGCATGATGGTATATACCTGTAATCCCAATACTCTGGGGGCTGAGGCAAGAGGTGCAATGTGAGTTCAAGGCAGCCTGAACTACACTATGAGACCCTGTCTCAAAACACCAAAATAATAATAAGAAGAATAACAAGAAGAATAAGAAGAAGAAGTTAAATTAAAATAAAAAGGAAAGAAGGAAGGGTGTTTCTATGGTTAAGTCTGTAAGTCTAATGACTGAATTATTGGGTCATTTATGTGAAAAAATCCATTTTTGTTTCCTAAACAGCCAGCATAGAAATAACCCGTTTTTAATTTAACTTTTGAATTTATATTCTTATCTGTAGGTACAAAGAAGGAAGGTTATAGAAGCAAGTGAAAGTCAGGGCTAATATATAGATTTATTTAGCAGCAATGTACATTTTACTTAAAAAGAAATATATTGAATTCCATTTATGTACAGATAAAATTGTTATTTATATGTATTATATTACTTATTTATTTAAAATATTATTTTATACATATATGGTCAATGCCTATTCTGATGAGTTTTTGAAAAAGTCAAAAGAAAGTGTTGTATGAACTTCAAAGGACAGCAGAGAATTCGGAGGAGTTTCAAGTTGACTACTTCAAGTAGTTTTGTCCTCACATACACTGATATAAAAATATGTGAAACAGATGGTATTTCTTGGTTATTTATAGTTCATATTGAAACTTGTTAAAAGTGGTGTAGCTCATGATTAAGAAATCTTCCCACCTCATAAGGTTTTTCTTAGAAAGTGTTAGGAAGGCAGCTGATGGCTACAGTCAATGTTTCCTCTTTCTACACAAAGTCTAAGACCACCCATGACTCTTTGGTTGCAAGCAAGTGAACATAGAAAGCATATGGACCAAAGATCCTTGCATCTCAGAGAGCAAAGAGGGCATGCAGAGCTAGGGACTGGAGGTTCTTATAGAGCACACAGTTCCATGTTACATTAGCAACACTGCACTTGATGCTTTTGCCCTTGAGCGGAAAATGAACCATAGAAAGCTAGCTTCAGAAGGGGTAGTTGGGTAAAGAGAACTCTGAGAGTTTACAGCCTGGTTCCCTGAAGGTTCGGGAAGGCAAAATTCAGGCACCTGGGCTATCCAGAGCACACTATGCCTCAATCGGCTTCCCTATTTCCTGGCTTCCCTCTCTGCACTGGCTCTCTTTCCTCTTTGAGGCTCAATCCTCTACCACTCCCTCCTTACTCACATTCAGAAACATGAAAAAACAAGTCCTAAAAGGACCTCTAGCCCTGAGCTCACATCGATTTTTCAGGTCCAGAAATTCCCATTGACGTCTCCCTAACAGTCTTCTAGCATGTCTCAGTCACCTTCCTTACTGCTCAAACACAAGACTCTACATCCCACAACCAGAGGAAAGTCTTGCTGTGGCTCACAGTTTATAGAGCTTTCAGTTCTCGCAGACCAGCTGCATGATATAATGGTCTGATGCAAGGAAATCTGCTCAAGTCACCAGGCAGGAAGCAGAAAGAGGTCAAAAGAGGATCCTAGAAGGGATATACACCAGGTAATGTCTGCAGTGACCTGCTCTTCCAATCTGAGCCCACTCTCTAACAGCAAGTCAGCTGTAATGCCCTATAATCCATTCACCTTCCAAAGACATCGGGCAGGGGTGGCCATTTTAGGTCTACAGTATAACATAACATATTTGTAAGAGTGAACATCTGACATGTTGCTAACCACCCAGTAGATTGTTTGGCCATGGGTGAGATGGTGAAAACCAGTCAAGTCCTTCTGGAGGGTGGTAGTGTTGGCACACAAGTGGATGCCATCCATTGTGTATAGAGTGATCATACTTGTAAGGGTAAAAGGAGCCCTGTTAATTATTCCAGATGTAAATGAGGAGAGAAAGGCCTATGCACCTGAGAAGCACTGACTGTTGCAAGGCTGAGTGACAGAGATTTTTCTAGAAAGTAGTACATGGGACAAGCAATGAAACTTGCCTGGTACACTCCCTACTCTGTTTCTTAAAGACACAAATGTCTTCTCTCTGGTAAATACACTTCTAATTATAGTATGTCACATATTCAGTTATAAAAATATCCCATAGCTGTGATTATGAGGGCCTTCTGTCACCTGGTGGTACTTTTCCTTCTTTTGATGCTTTCTTTGGTCTTTACCAATTTTCATCTGTGGCAGTAAGTGAGTCAGTCTTGATGTGGTATCCTCTAGCCAGCATTATCAGCATCACCACGAAAATGTAAATTCCTAGACCAATTCCAGACTTACTGAGTCAGAAACACTGGTGCTCACCAAGCTGTTTTAACCAGCTCATCAGGTCCGCACACACACACAGAAGTTTGAGAGTCTCTGAAGAGAACTCTTAAATTCAACCACAATTGGCATACTGGAAACAGAAATAAAAGTGTTTTGACTAACAGAAACATTTTCCCCTTCAGGTTTTATGCAATTTTCTCAAAATTTTAAAAGAGGCAGCCCATATTTTATAGCTGAAACAGAGGTAGAAGGGGGAGGGGAAGGGGAGCGATGAGGTATCATGTGTATTTTCAAAGAACAGAATCAAATCAACTGCAACTTTTATTTCCAAATCAATTCCTACTTTTTATTTTCTAATTCCAATAGTTCATGAAAAGTAAGTGTGTCCCACCCTTATATTTTCTTCTGAGA
The DNA here is from genome assembly GCA_004026965.1 of Petromus typicus. NCBI lineage: Eukaryota > Metazoa > Chordata > Mammalia > Rodentia > Petromuridae > Petromus > Petromus typicus. Next base: position 2,556 of record PVIR01018776.1, on the reverse strand, counting down.
AATTCCATTTTTTAAAGAACAAGGTGCCTTATAAAGAATTGATCCTTCAATAAGACAGAATGCAATAAATCAACAATGGAAAGGAGGGTAGAGAAGATAATCTTGTATCTAGCACTTTGTGTCAATCTCTGATATCCAGCAGATATTAACAATCTTCTGGGAAGAAACACAGTTTTCTGTATGAGGCCAAGGGCCGTGGGTCACATGATGAGCTAGACCCTTGACTGCCATGGGGCTCTGCATGTTGTCTCCCTCCCCTTAAGTACAGTGACTCTTCTGAGTAGTATACTGGCTATCTTTTTTTCTTATGTCAGAAAAGTCTCCATCTTTCCACTTTTCTTTCACATTACTTGAGTCAGAAGTCATGGAGAATGAGCTTAGGGAGATGAGTAAGTTCTGTCGATGTCTACATCGTAGCCATGCATGGCCTGAGTCACGCTGTCCATGTTTACCAGCCTGTAGTTTTGTTTTTCTGATAACACATAACTCATATAAAGCCTCCGTGAGCTGCTGCTGAGTCTCACTTGGAAGTGCTCCATGTTCTAAATGCAATACTAGCAGTCTTACTGAGGTCGGAACTTAGCAGAATTCACCACTCAACCTCTTTGTATTTTTAACATTTTGGGTCCTGAGGCCTGGAACTGATTACCATTATTTCTCAATTTCTCTTTGCACAAAAACTCTGGATTCAGATGCCTGGACTGCCTTATGATGAGAAGGCAGCATTTGTGTGCTCCACAGGAGGGTGTCAGAGATTTGCTGTACTCTCACTTGGTCTGCAAATGGCCACCATTCCAGCTACCATGATCTTAGCTTTCCTAGGGGGCTGTCTTGCACAGGGGGGTAATTTCTTCATTGATGAATCCATTATAAACAATATTACTAAGACTATACATCTTAGAACATTTTTATAGGGGAGATATCTCTAGCACTTTATCTATCTATTTATACCTGTATCTATCTATATCTAGATAGATATAGATATATATCTGTAGATAAAGATAGATACATAGATATCTGGATAGATATCACCTTGTTCTGCTTTGTCTTATATAGCACCTTTATCTGTCTCGTCTGCTTCCTTAGCAATTCCCCATCTTCAAGTTTCTCTCTAATGATTTCTGTCTTTGTCTCTCCATGCCTGCATTTAGTTAAAATCCTAACTCCACTTCTCAGTGATTTGAAATAAAAACAAATGATTTGGGGAGAAAAGTAAAATGATTGTTCCACCCCTCTATAAAACCAGTGTTTATATTCTTGTGGAATTTGGTTTCCACTTTTGTTTGCAAATTTTGTTACTGCACATTTAAAGAGTGTAATCAAACCAGAAAAGGCAAAGGGGACACATGTTTGAGGTCAGCAATGGCAAAACAGATGTGGGCTGAGGATCCCTGCTCTGACTCAGAGCAGCCGCTCTTCAGTTTAAGTGGCTCTCACGGAGTTTCCAATTTCCAGTCTTTTTTGAACATGGGCTTTTCTGGTCTGACTTTTTCAAATCTGCTCTTTTCTTCAATTTATTCCTGTTTCTGTCCTTAAACTATCAAACTACACTTTTTGTTTTTATAGACACAAAGCTCTTGTGTTGCACCTTCTTCAACTTAGGGCCAAGCAGAATTCTAGTTATTCTACATACTCTGTGTAACTGTTTTTCTCCTCAGCTTCCCCGTAGTCTTTTTTTTTTTCTGATTTTTCTAGGATCCACCAGTTCTTTTTTTATTACACTTACTTCTTTATTCTGTCTGAATATTTACATTTTTAAAGCATTCTGCTTTAAGGGAAAGGTTCAAGTTTTGGGGCAAGTATATCATATGCCTGTCCCCTGAGCCTGAAGGTTAAGACTGTGGCTCCCTACAGACTCGGAGACACTTAAGGGCTTGACCACACTCGGCACCCATGAGGTGAGCCTTGCCAGTGACCTTCTTAATGTCCCCACCCTTCTTTGTCTCTCACCCCTGGCCTCACCTCCCTCCTAGCCTGCTCATGCCATGTAAGCCCCTGCTCATAGAAGTCCCTTATTAGGTAAGACCCTAGGCTAAACCAATGGACCCTCGCCCCTTATCAGCTCTGACCATGCCCCCTAGATGTTTGCTATAAAACTCCCTGAAGCCTAATAAACTTTGGAATAGTTCCAGAAACTTTCCCAAGGTGACTCTGCACCTCACCCTCTCCGGCCAGGAAAGCCCCACAAAGACAACAACCAACACTGCTTAATGTATGGCTTTCTATAAAATGGAAAAAAAATAATACTTACAGAATTCCATGATTAAGCTAAGATTAAGAATCACAGTATTTTGCCAAAAGTGAAGTAATTTAATCCAGCTAACGCCTTCACTCCTCACATACAGGTATGAGATTCAGAACAGTTGGCTCATTTTGTGAAATAATTAGTAGATAATAGTAGATCACCGTAACATACAAAATATCAGAGGCTAAATATCAGCCATTCTCACTTAACAAAATAAGTTGTGTGGTTATGCTGGCATTTTTCTCCATACAGTCATGTAAGATCTAGACTGAAAATGGCTATGTCTTCCTAAAAATAACTGATTTGAAGAT
>PVIR01018775.1:0-33169 GCA_004026965.1 Petromus typicus | reverse complement strand
GCCTGTAATCCCACACTTGGGAAGCTGAGGCAGGAGATTGCTGTGAGGTTAAGGCCACTCAGTCGCGTGGGAATAAGTGATGGGGGCTTGCAGGCTGCAGCAGAAAGCAGGGAGAGGTTGTGGAGTGGAGAGGGAGCAGGTGCCGGTCTGCGGCCACCGTCAGCGTGTGTGGACAATCGCCACGCCAGACAGCCTGAGGAACACAAAGGGCGAGGGTGGTATGTTCAGCTTGCCCAATTTTAAAAATTGTTTGACACTAAAACTTGAGCATTTTGTAGACGCTCCTGCAGTTGCTCAGATGGATGGGATCCCCCTGAGCCCAGCAGGGCCACTGCTTATCTGCTTCCCTCAGCCACACACCACCTCCATCAGCTCCCTGTGGGACCTTGCGCTCCCTGGGCTGGTTCACTTACAGAAACAGGAGGTTTGGAGGCTGCAGTCCCCAAGAGGGAGGCCCACGGCTTTGGTCATCTTGTGGCTGTGCCAGGTGACAGGGGCTGTGGTGGTATATTGAGGAATACGTGCAACTCCAACTTGCTAGACATCCAAAACCTGAGCTCGTGGTCTCTAAAATCAAAGAATGAACTCTAGGAACAGTGGAGTTAAGAGTGGGAAAAGGTTATTGAGAGAAAGATAGCTGCTGTCTCAGAAAGACAGAGGGGGCCAGCCAGTGGGCTACCCGCTTCTCCAAGTGTTTTATGAGACAAAGCTACAGGTAAGCGGGGTCAAGGTGAGACAACTATAGTCAACTAGTAAGATTGAAAGTACAATTGCTCAGGTAATATTGGTTAAATGGGGATCCGATGGGGAAGCAAGTCACATACCAGCCACACAAAGAACCGAAAAGGATTTCCAGGGAAGGAGGTCAGGGACCTTTCCTGGAGGGGTGAAGGACTTGGTTCCCCACCCAGGAGATTGATACCTTTTTTTTTTTTCAGGTTTTTTGAGACAGGGTCTTGCTTTCTAGTTCAGGCTGGCCCTGAGCTCAGCCTCAAACTCATCACAGCAATCCTCCTGCCTCTGCCTCCCGAGTGCTGGGATGACAGGCGTGAGCCACCATGCCCAGCACTATGGTATGTGGTACTGGTTGCTGGTGGGCGTGAGTCTCCACACCCAGTATGGTATGTGGTTACCGAGGATCGAACCCAGGTCCTTGAGCTTCAAGACAGGCGCCGGAACCACTGAGCTAAGTCCCTGGCCTGACTGATACCTTTTTAAAATACCAGTTTCTCTTCTTTTTATTTTTTCCTGTACCAGGAATCAAACTCAGGATCCTGTGCTTAAGAGGCAGGCGCAACGCCACTGAGCTAAATTCCCACCCCAAGTAGTTTTTCTTCTTTTACAATTCTGGCATTCAGTGAATATCTTGATTGTCCTCTGTGTGTCTGTCACTAGGGATCTTGTGAAGGGAAAAGTTGTTGTTAGGGATATTGAAATGTCACTGGAAACCTCGCAGTAGGCTACAGTCTCCTAACAGTGATGAAGACAGGCCTGAGCAACATCTAAGAGGCAGAACTAAGAGAAAAGCGGGGTCGGGACAGCCAAAGCCCACAGCTAAGCAAGGCCTGGCCAGCCGAAGCTGCTGATCTTTATTGGTGATCAGCTGGGTAAAGGCAGTCTACACTCAAGGGCAGAACTTCAAAGATATGCAATTGTGCAGTATCTAGGGAAACTAAGCAAGCCTCATAAAGGACAAGACAAGACAAGACATTCTCACATTGGGAACCGAATAGACAAACCATATGGTTGTAATTAGAACGTCTTCCTTCTAGTTAGAAGGTTTGAGTTGTGGGAGTGGAATTTGGGTGCCAGTTACTCTGACCTTGGCATGTAGGTTTTAGGCAGACTCACGTCCATGAACAAGCCCGTGGTTTGCGCTGTTTTTCGTGCTTTGGTTGTAAACGATATTGTCATCTCCCACAGGCTGTGAATGTCCCTGTGTGGTCACCAGCACAAGCACATCTTGGCTACATCTCAAAGAATTTGAGTTGGCTTGAAGCAAAATTAGTCTACAAGACCTTCGCACATGGAAGGAGCAACCCCCAGTGGAAATGTCGCCCCACAGACGAGTTGTGTGAGAAGCTTCCTGGGGTCTTTCCCTTTGGGAGCACTTAGCTGCAACGCCTCCAGCCCTGCCGGACCCCACGCCCCTAACAGCACAGCTCGTGTGCTTGTCTACGGCCAGGGTCCAACAGCACAGAACCTGAAGAATGAGCCAGGTACAGTAGCACAAGCTTGTAATCCTGGCTACTCGGGAGGCTGAGGGATGAGGATCGAAGCCTGAGGCCTGTCTGGGCTATGGAGTGAGAGTGTCTCGTAATAAAAAGGGTTGGGAATGCTGCTTCGTGGTAGAGCACCTGACTAGCACCTCTGAAACCCAGGTTCAATCCCCAGCACTGGGGTGGGCCTGTAGTACGATCAGTGATGCAGAGAACAGGGTTAAAACAGGCACTATCTCGAGGGCAGCAGCAAAAAGTGCTTGAAATAAGGTGTCTCCTGCCGGGCGTGGTGGCTCACGTTGTAATCCCAGCACTCGGGTGGCAGAGGCAGGAGGATTGCTGTGAGTTTGAGGCTCGCCTGCGCTACATCACGAGTCCAGAGCCACTGAACTGAGTTCAAGACCTGTTCCAAAACAAATAAAGAAACAAACAGAAGTAGTCTCAGACTCTCAGTCCTCCTGCCTCAGCCCCGAGGGGCTGTGATTGTAGGCACATATGATGGCCCAGCTATGCAGGCATTTTTAGGCTAGTTTCCTATAAGGCTATAAACAGGTCATCTCAAAAGCAAGAGTTCAGCAGGTGGGAAGTATAGGCGCCCATCCGTATGACAATGATGATCTGTGAGGACCTAACAGAATAATCTTTTGTTTGAGCTCAGTACATCTTATCACTTCTCAGCCTCTTTGCTCGGATTAAATGAGCCAAGAGTACATCTTGGCTTTGAATTACGACGATAGTTAACATCCAGACCTCTCAAGAGATCTTCCCCAAGTGCGAGTAGTGAGCTTTTCTCTGTGTGCGATGTTGTAGGTTATCCAGAGTCAGTAGGAGATGTTTTCCTCAGTTTAGAATTTAGGGAATTTCAGGACTGTCTTCTGGCTGCTGTTGGGACACCGACACCAAAGGACACAGCACTGTGGATCCAACCTTTGTGCTCCACCGGCGACAAGCAACCTGGAGACGGTGTACGGTGTGTGGAGTCGGGCACAGGTTGTGCCCATGTCCATGGCTGCGTGTCGGGATCTGGCCGGAACCCGCCCCACCCGCCCCGAGGGACAGTGGCACCACCGCAAAGGCCAGCAGTGGCCAGTGGTCAAACGTCCCTGTCACTCCAGCAACTCAGTTCACACAGCTTGCTATAGGCTGAGGATTTAGTAAGTGTTTACTGTCCATCCAATAAATCACAGGCAGAATGTGTGGCACTGACAGACTTGATTTTAAAGATGCAGTGTGTTTGAATTTTCAAAAACTGATGACAGTAGAAGACGCTTGTGGAACTGCTGTTTGTGCAAAGAGGGCGGGGGATGGAGCTCAGTTCGATCCCTGGCTCCAGCAGGGGAAAAATATGTTCAGAGAAAGTACAGCATTTTGAGAGGGATTTATGACAACTGTCTTTACTGTGATAAAACTTTAAAATTTAGACATTTGGGGCCAGGGATTTAGCTCGGTAGTTCTGGCACCTGCCTTGTAAGCACAGTGTCCTGGGTTTGATCCCCAGTAACCACATACAACAATACTGGGCATGGTGACTCTCGCCCATCAGCAATCAATTACCACAATCCTGGGCAAAGTGGCTCATGCCTGTCGTCCCAGCACTTGGGAAGCAGAGGCAGGAGGATTGCTGAGCTTGAGGCTGTTAGGACTAGCCTGAACTACAAAGGGAGACCTTGTCTCAAAAAACATTTTTATTTTTAAACATTTGGTATATCATTCCATCAACATTGCCTCCCTGTGACTATGTCTTTTAAGGAGTTTACGATGTAGAAAGAGTAGTGCGCCAGAAATTGGGTCAAGGATCTCAGCTGTATGTACTGGCCAAGGATGGTACATTGTCTTCTCAGTGACACCTTAGTATTTTTCCTTTACCATCACCAACCCTCATTATGTGCATAATAATTGCTAAGTACACGAGCTTTGAATTATTGACCTACATTGCTGGGTTGTTTGCGTTTAAATGAGACTTCCCTTGTTTGTGGAATACTCACTTCTCTTGATAAGATGGACAGATGAGTGATTCCAAGCCACAATCAAAACGGCAGTTTTCCCCTTCCTGTGATTAGGTGTCCAGGTGTTGGCAACTCTGCACCTTACTAGGGATGTAGCTCAGTGGCGCCTGCCTGCCTCACAAGCACAAGGTCCTGAGTTTGATCCCCGGTTCTGAAAAGAAGAATTACAAATCTGACTGTATGAAAGGTTGCAAGGACAGTTGCAATGATGGGCTTTTGTCTGATTTTAGAAGCTCAGCCCTGAAAGACTTCATTCAGTGTAGCTCGCACACACTTTTGAACTTCGGTAACTTTTCCACAAACAGTGTACCAGCACAAATCTTTCCTTTCTACTTTTACACGATGCCGGGATTTAAGCCCAGGACCCCTGAGCTGCGTCTCCAGCCCCAAACCTTGTCTTTGTCTTTTAGTTTTACTGCTACTACAAGAAAATCTCACAGAGTAGCAGTAATGGCACCTCATTTGTAACAGAGTTTGGTGCTATGCTCCTGGGCTGAGTTCAAGCAAATCAGAGAGTGGCAGCTGCCAAGTGAGCCCAGCTGGCATCACGGGGCCTGCGCTGAGGGCATCTCCCAGGCCGGAGTTCCTGCCCCAGAATTACTTTTGCACACAGATGTCTCCCTTTCATGGCCAAGCAAGTGGAGATACTTCCAGTTACTGCACTTGACAGACTCCAGAACATTATCTGGACTAGAATTTATGGACCCTGAAAGCAGAGCCTTCCGTGAAAACAATAACCGGGCACTTTGCTGGGAGGAGACGCATTCTCCTAGTCTCCTTCACCTGACAGTGCAGAAAGTCTGCGGACCACATTGCTCAGTGTTTAATGAGAGTGACTCACACTGGAAGGACTTATGTCCGCCTGCTGACGTAACGCCATTAGAGCCCGGGAAAGTCCGGCATTCGGAGTGAGAACCGTGGGAAACCACACCTCCCCTCCCATGCCCAGAAAATAAACGATCTGGTGGAAACATGTCCCACTACACCTGTCACACAGATCGATGTATATAAATAGCCTTGAGCCCTCAAAGGAAGGACCCAGAGAAAAGAATGATCATATAAAATGCAGCAAAACCTTGGATGCAAGTAACTTGTTTCATGAGTGTGTCATAAGACCCGCAAACATTACACACACACACACACACACACACACACAATTTTATTTTCCCCTGAGACAGGGTCTTACCTTGCAGTTCAGGATGCCCCTGCACTCACTATGTAGCCCAGGCCGGCCTTGAACCACCTCTGGCAGTCCTCCTGCCTCTGCCTCCTAAGTGCTGGGATTACAGGTGTGCCATCATCATGCCCAGCTGTCTAATACATTTTAACTTGCAATACAAGTAATACATGATGCCGAATGTCACATGATCACACTGAGCCAATGGTTCCCTCCCTTTCTTCTCACTGCAGGATTTGTGGGTGATGCCCCTCCAACAGCAAGAGGTTACTGAGGAGGAGAAAAAAGCGGAGGAATCCCACACTGCAAATGAGAGTAGGAAGCTGTGCAAAATGCAGGAAACGGTGCGAAACTTTGCAGAAAAACACCACGGAATAAGGCTTAGTGAGAGCGATGAATCTGTTCAACGACAGCAGGGTCACGTGTATGAAATCTTCAAACGGAGGGGAAAGCGAGGTCGCTGGAGAGCTCCCTGGTTAACGCTGCACGAAGGGAAGGCTCCATGGAGCCGACCGGCCCAAGGATTCCTCTGGCGAAAGTCCTCCTGACCAGAGCCCCTCTCATTCCCCTCACACCAGCCAAAAGCTTCTCGAAGGTAAGTGCAGGTTAATTTATTTTTCTTTACATTTTTCTTTATTATTTTGTATTACAGATTATCACCATTTTTACAGGAATATTTTGGGCTGTGGAACAAATGACGAGTTTCCATCATTTCTGCTGGGGACGCTCACTTTGACATACAAGTGCTTTGGAACTAAAGCGTGTCTCCAGCATGAACTGTGCCCCAGACCAAGCTTTTACCGCGTCCCTCCTGCTCGTCTGGTGGTGTAACGCGGTGAAGTACTCCGCGTTGGGCCAACCTCTGTCAGAAGAAACATGTTTCTCAGTACAGGAGATTAGACCACAGGCCTTCACACTTCCCAGGCCTGTTTAGTTTTCTATTTTGGGACAGGGCCTAATTAAACTGCGAAATTCCTCAGGCTGGGCTTGCATTTGTGATCTTCCTGCCTCAGCTGCCTGAGTGCAGGGTTTACGGGTGTAGGCCACTGTGCCTGGTTTCGTGTGCAGTCTTTATGGATTTTCCCTCCTGGGTATTCCTCAGGTCTCTTGGTTTGGGACAACCAGAACTTCAGCTACAGTTTTAGAAGCTGTCAGAGTGGCTGAAAAAACAGAGGCGAAATGGGAGAAAGAAGGGAACCACAGAGATGGATTAGCAAGTTCTGCTTATAGATCCCGTGCAAATCTGTAACCTCTGCTCTGTGCTTTCATGAGGGAGAATTTCCCTCAATTAAAAATATTTTAGGGCTGGGGACTTAGCGCACTGGTCTAGTGCCTGCCTCAAAATTACAAAGTCCTGAGCTCAATTGCTGGTACTCAAAATAAAGTTAACATTGGGGCCAGAGACTTAGCTTAGAGGCACTGCACCTGCCTCACTAGCATGAAGACCTGAGTTCAATCTCCAGTACTAGGGAAAAAGTTAAAGTGGGGCCGGGGATTTCGCTCAGTGGTTCCAGCAACTGCCTTGCAAGCGCAAGGATGCGGGTTTAAGTAACTGCATACAACAATGCCAGACAATCAGCACCGTATACCACAACGCTAGGCTTGGTGGCTCACGCCTGTAATCCCAGCACTCAGGAGGTAGAGGCAGGAGAATGGCTGAGTTCAGGACCAGCCTGAACTATAAAGCAAGATCCTGTGGGGGTTTTTTTGTCTGTTTTTAAAGTTAAAGGGCCAGGGATTTAGTTCAGTGGTTCTGGTGCTTGGCTTGCAAGCTCAAGGACCCAGGTTTGATTCTCCGGTAACCACATATAACAATGCAGGGCTTGGAGACTCACGCCCACCAGCAATCAATACCACATACCACAGTACCAGGCATGGTGGCTCATGCCTGTAATCCTAGCACTCAGGAGGCAGAGGCAGGAGGACTGCTGTGAATTCAAGGCTGAGCTCAGGGCCAAGCTGAACTACAAAAGCGAGACCTTGCCTAAAAAAAAAAGTTAAAGTAGCTGGGCATAATGATACACACCTGTAATACCAGCTCTCAGGAAGAGGAGGCAGGAGGATCACCACAAGTTTGTGGTCAGCCTGAACTACAGTGAGACTTTGTCTCAAAAAACTAAATGGATAAATAAAGTTGGGGTTGGGGGTGAGTATACTTCAGCGGGATGAACACCTGCCCCCTCAAATAATTCAGAGCCACCACTGAACATAAAACTGATGCATATTAGTCCTCTATTATCTTCAGCTTTGCCTTCTGAGGTTTCAGTTCCACAAAGTCCGCCTGACCATCAGCACAATAAGCTATTCTGAGCCAGGTGTGGGGGCACGTGCCTGTCCTGGTGACGCAGGAGACAGGAAGACCGAGGCAGGAGGACTGTGGTTCAAGACCAGCTTGGTCAACTCAGGCAGAGCTTGACTCCATATAAAACACGACAGGCTGAGAATGTGAGTCAGCGCTGTCTGGGTGCGAAGCTGAGCACCACACACAAGGCTGCGGACGGAGAGCTGTTCACACGACCTGCTATCCTGCTATCGCAGTGCGCGGTTACAGCTCCTCTGCTTACCGTCAGCTCTTGTTTCTCTCTCACTGTGCCCAGCTCACACACTCTCTCCCCAGTGCACAGGGAGAGGAAGACACAAGCTTAGCACAGATGGCTTCTGTCCATGGTTTAGGCGTGCACAGGATCCTGGACAGAAGCCTCAGAATATGGGGTGGCGTTATCACTAAGGCAGTGGGCGGAGTTAGGGGGCAGGGAAGGGTTCACCCCGCCCCCTTGGCAGGGGCTGGGCTCTGGGCGGAAGAATTGCCAGCTCCAGAGAGGAAGTTACCTGGTGGCTTGTTTACTTCCTCAGGGAGTAAACATTCTCCCTGGGCCCCTCTTCTCTGGGGAGAGGAGAGATGCTATCTGTACTCAGTGAGCGGAAGGAGCGATTTTTGGCTGTCCTAGAGCAGAGGTCTGAAGAGATGTGTCCAACTTCACTCAGCTGTTTCCTTAATGCTTTCCTGCTAAAAAGCCCCCTGACTTGGGAGGCTGAGGCAGGAGAATTGGTGTGAGTTCAGAGTTAGATCCCTGGGTAACCACATACCACAATGCCAGGCGTGGTGACTCACGCCTATAATCCGAAGCACTTGGGCGGCAGAGGTGGGAGGATTACCTTGAGTTCAAGGAGAGCTGGGCTACAAAGTGAGCTCAGGGCCATCCTGAACTGCAAAGCAAGACCCTGTCTCAAAAAAAAAAAAGTATTAGAGAGAGAGAGAGGAAGCCCACTGATGAGAAGGCCACGCAGTGTCTTCTCACCCGAGTATGGTAGAAGGGTGCTCCCGGACGGACGTGCATTGCCGAGTTGCTGTATTTGTTTTTCTGTGCTTTGTTTTGGTTTCCTGAGGCAGGGTCTCACCAAGGAGCCCAGCCTGCCTCTGCCTCCTTCGTGCCCAACACCTGGCAACCAGTGTCTGTGTGTGTTCTGACCCAGGCCCGACGGTGTTCCCGCCTGAGCTCGGTGTTCGGGAGAGGCCTCGCCTGCAGCTTCCGAATCCTCTGCGCTCCTCCGCTTCCTCCTCTTGGCATTTCTTCCTGGACACATGGTAAAGCTGCTTCTTCTGTTATCCGCGTCCCTAAAACTCTCCCTCTGCACCGTCGCCTGTGTTTCCCCAGCTCCCGTGTCTGCTCTGTCCTTTCCCTGACTCCCTGTTCTGCTGTTGCCGTGTCCGTTGCTTCCTCTGTGAAGGTGATAAATACACACTCAGCACAGGGTGGTGGTGTGTGTCTGTCAGCCTCTAGTTCCACAGAAAGAACCCGCTTGTCAGAGATAGGCTTTTGAAGGGAAAGTTTACTGCAGGAAACAGAAACTAAAACCAAGAGATTGTAGCAGGGCCGAGAAAGCCGAGTTTATCGTATCCACGTGTGGATGGCTGACACTGGGAGAGAGGTTGGCAGCTCTGGGAGTTCGAGTCCCGGCGAGGACGGTCAGACACCAGGGGAGAGTGACTAGCTGCTGACCTGCCGGGAAGGAATTAGGCTTCTGTAGACGCCGAAGCGCTGGGGGATCTGGGTGAGGTTTCATGACCTGAGTGCTCCAGATGGTCTGTCAGGGCTTCCGGAGTTACGGGGCTTCCAGAGCCAGGAGGTGTGTTCTTCCTTTTGAGTCCTTTTGCCCTGTTTCTGAGAAGCTTCTGCTGTTTGCTAAAAGTGACCTGTTTGCTCTGTCCTATTTGTGAAGGATCCACTTAATCAGGACTGACAACACACACACACACACACACACACACCAATTAGTGTGCCATTGGTTTAGTTGTTGAAATCTTTTTTATTTTTTTATTTTTGGTATGGTGATTGAACCCAAGGCCTTTCCACTTAGTTAATCCTCAGTCTTTTTAATTATTTTTATTTTGAGACGGGTTCTTGCTAAGTTGCCCAGGATGGGCTCAAACTTACTATCCTCCTGCCTCGGCTTCCATCTTCTTAGTAGCAGGGATTACAGGTGTGTGTTGTCATGGCGGCCAATGCCCAGGCCCTTCCCCAGGGATCGAACCAGGGACCTTGCCCTTGCCAGGCTGTTGCTAATCACTGAGCCACCCAACACTTTTTTAAACTTAAATTTATTATCGTTTTCTTCATGGTTTCATGGCACTACAGCATGGCCCCCACTGCAACGTGGGTGCTCTGGTGGGAGCAGAATGAAGGGCAGTGGCGAGGCTGCCACCCAGGAACTGTGCCCTGTGCCCGCATGCCAGCCTAGCGCCCACGGCTGCCGGACCTCTGGCAGTCTGTGTGATTTCTCAAGACCTCAGTTTGTTTCTCCCTCAGCTAAACAGTACATGAAGGCCCATCTGACCAGCTCCTGAGCCCACTCTGCGTGCTTGTAACAGGGGGGAGCATCGTGAATACTGATCATATCTGCTCCACAAAGGGCTGATTACGAGCTCTCTGGACGGCGCCTGCACCCCAGGGCAGCAAGTGTGGCTGTTAGTATCGCATATCTCTCTTGTCCTCACTGCAGGGACCCCAGTGCCCTCCAACCCCACCCTCTGCGTGCACACAGCGCCAAGTCCAGCCCGAGCGGTCAGCCCAGGTCCCTTTAACGAAGGATGGAGGTGGGTGTGGGTTCTGCGCACTGCTTTTCCATCGTGGCCCCCGGATGTTGTCTCTGGCCCACTACCGTCTGACTTTGTGCCAGGGGGAGTCACAGTGGTCTGTGCCAGAGCTCTCGGGGCCCTCAGCCGAGCAGTGTCCTTCCAATTTCATGTAATTCCCATCCATGGATGGACTGAAGTCTAGATATTTGTGTAATGAATACCTACCTCTAACTTCAAGAATTGCTCAGTCACTTGTACTGTTGAGTAATTTCATTATCAACTATTTCCTTTTTCTTCCTTCCATGAATTTTATTATAATTACCCCTCATGTGGCAGTTTTGTCTATTTATGTACTAGGCATTGAACCCAGAGCCTTTTCACTCACCTGTTTCTCCAACCCCTTTTTAGTTTTTATTTTAATACAGGGTCTCACTAAGTCACTAAGTTACCCAGGCTGAGCTCAAACTTGCAATCTTCCTGCCTCAGCCTCCCAGAGAACAGAGATTATAGTCATATGCCACCCACAGGCTCACTAGGGGTGGACAGTGAGATACCAGCAGAAACAGCTCCGCACACTGCAGGTCCACCCCCCTGGCATCCACATCCAGCTGTGCAGGCCAAAGTGCTAGTCCCTAAGGGTCAGCAGCGAGTGACACAATGGACACTTTGAAAAAGAAGTGCAAATGGCCGATAAATTCAGAAGGAGATGGCTCCCTTGGGCCACTGGGGAAATGCAGATTAAATAAGACTGAGACTGCATCTCCTCCAGAAAGAATGACAGTTATCAAGAAATCAAATAGTGCGCCGGGATTTAGCTCAGTGGTTCTGGTGCCTGCCTTGCCAGCCCAAGGTTCTGAGTTTGATTCCTGGTAACCACATACCACAATGCCAACCATGGAGACTCACCCCACCAGCAATCAGTACCACATACCACAGTGCGTGGTATAATGGCTCACGTCTGTAATCCCAGCATTTGGGAGGCAGAGGCAGGAGGATTGCTGAGTTCAGGGTCAGCCTGAATTGCAAAGCGAGACCCTGTCTTAAAAACAAAACAAAAACAACAGCAATAACAACAACAATAATTAAGAAAGTGTTCTAGCAGGAGTGGAATGCAAATGGATCTATGTCTCCCTTCTGTAATGTAAAATAGTGTAGCGACCTTTTAGTTCCCCCTTCCACAGACTTAGCATGGCTTCGAGGTCCAACACTCGAGGCCTCTGTCACTTCTTTATTACCTTTGTCTTGTGTGTGTGTGTGTGGGGGGGGTGTGTGTGTGTGTGTGCATGTACAAGGTCAAACCCGAGGCCCACACCTGCTGAGAAACGCTGTCTCTCTGACCCACATCCCTGACCCTCCTGTTTCCTTTTATGCCAATATCACCTATCTCAGTTTTCCCCTTCCTTTTAGCGGGGAGGAGAAATAGAAATACATTGGACAACTTTGCTGTATTTTGTCACAACTAGATTTTGCCTATAAAGATACTACAATGTTCAGAATAAATAAGCAAGAAGAAAACAAGTCAAAGATAAGCTAGAAAACAAAGTAGTTGAAATGGTGAAAAATAGCTGTTTAAAATGAGAATTAAGTTGTGTCTTATACTGGTACAAATCCCCATTATGGAGTGCAATCATGATGTGTATATTTAATGTACCAATAAAGATAATTTAAAAAAAATGCCTTGAAAAAAAAAAAAGAAAAATAGCTGTTTAATGGGAAAGAAGGCAACAAATGTGGAAGAATAACAAAAACAAAAACACAGAAAACCACAGGGAAAACAGTAGGTCTACTCCCAGCCATATGAGTAGTTATGTTATGGGAAACAATAGCAGGGGTGAAATGTGAAATATTCCATCTCCCCTCCTGTTGGTTGTCTGAGACACCAAGCTCTTGCTCTCTGGAAATCAAGAATGATTTTGGTATGGTGATTGAACCCATACCTGGGACAATGGAGGTTAAAAGTCGGAAGATATTTATTGTAGGAAAGCCCCTGAGGGGCAGGAGAGGCACCTTGTGGGTAGCCTGGGAACCCACTTTACAGAGGGGTTTTATAGGGTGATAGGGTGAAACCCACATGGGTACAACATGGGCCACAGCCGTGGTCATCCAGTTAGGTTACAAGTACGGTCACCTAGGCAACCATGGTGCAAATGGGAAACAAGATAACAAGGAGGCCAGAAAGAACAAAGATTGTCCTAGGGAGGGAAATGTCCAGAGGTCTTGCGTCACCTGTCACCCGAGGGTGGTTGATGTCTCTTTGGACTGCATTAGGCCGTGTTTGTTCCTTGAGGAAGCACATAGGTCTCTATCTCAGGTCTTTATCTTTTTTTTTTTTTGAGACAGGGTCTCGCTTTGTGGTTCAGGCTGGCCCTGAGCTCAGCCTCCAACTCACATCACAGCAATCCTCCTGCCTCTGCCTCCCGAGTGCTGGGATGACAGGCGTGAGCCACCACGCCCGGCACTGTGGTGTGTGGTACTGGTTGCTGCTGGGCGTGAGTCTCCACACCCAGTATTGTATGTGGTTAACCGGGATCAAACCCAGGCCCTTGTGCTTGCAAGACAGGCGCCGGAACCACTGAGCTAAATTCCCACCCCTCTCAGATCTTTATTTTGAGGCCTGGCTTTCAGCTGCCATGTCTGCTGTGCAGCTGTGGCTGTGTTTCCTTGTCCAGACCCTGGAGGCTCCGACCCTAAGGATGCCTGGAGTATTTCTACCTGGCTTACCTGTCTATAATACTTATATTAAATGTACATGCATTAAGCATTCCAATTAAAAGGCTGAGGTTATCAGATAAGTAACATCCAATTACATGTTGTCCATAAGAGATACACTTTGGATTCAAAGATTTAAATAAGATAGACATAAGATGATAAAAAAGTAATCCTAAAACTAGAATGATTATATTAATATCAAAGTAAACTTTGAGATGAAATAAAATTACTAGAGGAGAAGAGAAACTTCTTTTTGGTACAGGGGATCAAACCGAGGACCTTGCACTCACCAGGCAGGCAAGCTCCAACCCAGCCCGAGACATTTTATAATAATGATTAGTCCATCTGTAAAAACAGCAACTGTGAAAAAAATATACACTTAAAGTATAGACCCAGCCTGGCATAGTGGCGTATGCTTGTAATCCCAGCACTTGGGAAGCTGAGGCAGGAGGATTGCCAGAAGTTCAAGGCCAGTCCCTATTTCAAACAAAACAAAACAAAACAAAACAAAACAAAACAAACTCTCTGCCTGAAAGTTAGGAGTATATTCTGCATGTGAGTGACCATGACCCTGAAACAGATTCGATTTACTCCAAATTCTATGTTCAGCTGTGAAATTTAGTAAACAAAGAATAACAAAACGTTGTGAGTCAGCACATGTGAAGGTTCCTATGTG
Source organism: Petromus typicus (assembly GCA_004026965.1). Lineage (NCBI taxonomy): Eukaryota > Metazoa > Chordata > Mammalia > Rodentia > Petromuridae > Petromus > Petromus typicus. Next base: position 19,305 of record PVIR01018775.1, on the reverse strand, counting down.
GCAGCCTTTACACGGACCTCAGCAGAGCAGGGAGACTCTCTGCTTCTCCAGTGACCTAAGCGCACTCAGCCGCAGGGCTGGGCAGGCAGGAGGTCTGTTGAGTTTACTGCAGGTTCTAACACGTCTGCCTCAGGATCATGACGGTGTTAGGTCAGACGCAGGGGCTGAAGAGAGCCCAGAAGCCCCTCGGCTCCTGACGTCCCGCGTTCCGTCGGCCCAGTCTGTGTCCACTCAGCCAGGGCGTCTGCAGCGACTGGCATGCGCTACTCCAGCCCCGAGGACTGCAGGTGCACCTCCTGCCCTCCGCGGGAAAGAGCAACTTGGCACAGTCTTGCAACTTACCGAAGGGAACAGGTGCCTCACCAGTCAGTAGAACAGTAAGCATTTACCACGGGAGATGCGTGACTAATAAGCTTATGAAATATGAACACTAGGGAAATGCACATTTAAGGGACAGTGAGATACAGCAGAGTGTGATACTCACAGGTGTGCTACTTGTGAGAGCGTCTGTAATCAAAGACCAGCTAGCCTGGAGTGGAGGCACAAAGTGTAATCCTGGCACCCTGGCAGGCCGAGGCAGGCCGAGGCAGGCTGAGGCAAGAGGCCTGTGGGTTTGAACCCAGCCTGGGCAATTTAGCAAGACCTTGTTTCAAAATAAAAAAATCAAAGAGCTAGGAGTGTGGTATTTTTCCCTCATTGCTGAGACAAAATACTCAATGCCCAGAGTTAACAGGGCAAAGGTTTGCTTAGCTCGAAGCTGACAGAGGGTTTGGTCTGTGTTCGGCTGGCTCCAAGGCCGGTGGGAGCAGCAGCTGTGCCTGGTGGACGAGGGTGGCAAAGCACAGAGACCGAAATGGTGACTTTCTTCCCTTTCTGCCTCTTCAGACCACTTAGGGTACCTAGCACTCACACCCTTAATCCTAGTGCCTAACCTAGTGCCCTGGGCTCAGACCAGCCATGAGTCGGTCACACCTCTGAATTCAGCCCCTCTGAGAAGGCGCAAAGCTGGGACGCAAGGCATCCAGAGGAGTGTAGCTCAGAGCAGAGGCCTCCCGTCTGATCCCCAGCTGTGAGAAGAAGCCACTGTGACGTAGCAGGCATTGTTCCAAGCACTTTAGCCCTGAAACAGCGACAGAGCGCCTACCATTCTATTTAGAGAGGGGGCACTTGGGCCCTGGAGAAGCTAAGTGGCTTCAGCCAATAAAAAGGTGAACCAGGGCTGGAATCTAAGGAATGTAAGCAGTTGCTTAAAAAGCCACGTAGGGCCGGGGAGTTAGCTCAGTGGTTCCGGCGCCTGTCTTGCAAGCGCAAGGGCCCGGGTTCCGATTACCCGGTAACCACATAACAATACTGGGTGTGGAGACTCACACCCAGCAGCAATCAGTACCAACCACAGTGCTGGGCGTGGTGGCTCATGCCTGTCATCCCAGCACTGGGGAGGCAGAAGCAGGAGGATTGCTGTGATGTGAGTTTGAGGCTGAGCTCAAGGCCAGCCTGAACTACAAAGCGAGACCCTCCAAAAACAAAACAAAACAAAAAAAACAAAAAACAACAAAAAAACACATGTAGTTAGCTTTTTGCTAATCTAAATTTTAATCTAAACATATATATATGTATGTATGTATGTATATATTTGTGTGTGTGAGATGCTGAAGCAGGATTAAAAAAAAAAAAAAGTTGTAGACCAGGAATTAGCATAGTGGTCCCAGCATCTGCTTGGCAAGTACAAAGTCCCAAGGTACCACATACCACAATGCCGGGCATGGTAGCTCATGCCTATAATTCCAGCACTTGGGAGGCAGAGGCAGGAGGATTGCTGTGAGTTCAGGGCTTGTCTGGGCTACATTGTAAGCTCAGGGTCAGCCTGAACGACAAAGGGAGACTCTGTCTCAAAAAACTTAAAAAAAAAATCCCTCCCACCCTTGCACAGTCCTGCCCCCTTGTTACTGTAACTCTTTGTTTTGTGCTGGTATAGATAAGGTGGACAGCTACGTCCTGTACACCAAGCATACGACACAGTCTTATATGGTTCATAATGATATAGGAAAAGAGAAGTAGCCTGCTGGATATCTGAAATGCGAGTTCGTGTTCTCTAGTATCAGAGAATGAGTTCTAGGAACACAGAGGTTAAGATTAGCCGGCATTTACTGAGAGATAGCTTCTGTCTCAGGGAGACAAAAGGAGGCTGCACAGTGGCTGCCGCCCACCCTGTGTTCCAGGGCGTTTTGTGAAGTGCAGACATGAGGGGAGGTGGGTTCAAGGTGGGACAGCACTGTAGCCAACTAGTCAGATTACAAGGACAGTTGCTTAGGTAATACTGATCCAGTGAGGGGCCGGAGGTGTAGCTCAGTGGTGCCACCACCTGCCTGGCAAGTGCAAGGTCGTGAGTTTGATCCCCAGTAAGGGAGACCCAGTGAGAAAGCTCAAAGTGAAGGAAAGTGTGATCAAGAATAGGACAAGTCCAGTCACTTAGGCGACAATGACGAAAGAGGAGTCCAGTGCGAAGGCGAGCCACTGAGCAAGCACACAAGGATTGTCAGGCAGGGAAGATGCGGGTCAGGCACTGGTCCCCCACCCCAGTGGTGGACGCCTACTTAGAATATCAGTCACTGCTATAAATCCTGCAAGGGTACGGTAGTTTCTCCCCTTTTGCAATCCTGGCCTCAACCGTCCTCCATGCTGTCTTCTAGAGGGCTGGCCCTGTCGAACTGCCTACAAAATATCAAGTTAGCTTTCCTATCTACAGTAAGACACTGTCTCCTTTCAAGGCAACGTTACAAAGCTGTCTGCCCTCATCCTGTTCTGGTCAGCTCACTTGCTACCTCACTAGAAAAACCACCCCCTCAACAAAATGTATACTTGTCTTTGTTCAAGCCCTTCTTTTGGACAGGAGTCCGTTGAGCTGGTGTACACCTTAAACCTGAAATAAAGTCCTTCCATTTCAGTCTGTGGGTCTCTCTGGCCTCAACTCCTGCAGCAGTCCTGGGACTCACACCCAAGGCCTCCCACACGCACTTGACCCCTGAGCGAGACACCCCCTGCCTGTTATTTACTTAGCAGTGCTGAGACTTGAACCCTGAGCCTTCACACTGAGCTACATCTCCAAAGTGCTTTTGTTTGTTCAGTTTTGAGACAGAGGCTGACTAAGTTGGTAAATTGCACAGGTGGGGCTAGACGTTTTGATCCTCCTGCCTCAGCCTCCCAGAGTGTGAGGCTTACAGGTGTGCAGGTACGCTGCTACTTTCTCTTCGTTTTGAACAGGGTCTCACTTATGTTGGCTTCCAGTTTGTACTGTTGACACCTCGACCTCCTGAGCATCTGGGAGCCCAGGTGCAATGTCAGCATATGGCTTCAATCAAATCTCTGCATTATTTTAAAACATTTGATGAAGCAGAATTACTGAGACTTTTTCCTGAAGTTAAAAAATATGATATATGCTGAATTTGGTCATACCAAGAAAAGATGTTATTTTTCAGTTTTCGGAAAATAGCAAAAGGGCTTCTTTACCCTTGTACTAATGAAGAAAACATCCATGTCTGTGCTTGTTTACATCTGGAGGTATGAAAGTGTATCTGCTTGTGGACACCACATAGTGCCCGGTGCAAGTGGCTGGGGGCTGGCGTGGTCTGTGTGTGTCCTGGGCATTATGCACCAGACACACAACCCCAGTGTGATGATGTGTGGAGGTGGTGTGGACTCCTGAAGAGATAAGACCTGGTGTAGGGTCCTTACCCCTTGGGGCACTGCAGTGGAAGGGGTGTATGTGGTCCTTGGGGAGCTCTGGTTAGCTCTCGAGAGAGAGCTGTTCTGGAGGAGAAAGACAGTCTCCACCTCTGTCGCCAGCTCCCTGTCTCTCCATGTGACCTCTCCCTCTCACATGTCCCCTGTCACTAGCCATCCACCGTGAGGCTCACCCGCAGCGGCCTGAGAAGATGTAGCCCTGTGACCTAAATGAACCTCTTTTCTCCGTAAAGTACCAGACTCAGGAGTTTCATTACAGTAACAGGAAACAGACTCGTACACACATATACAGTCAGGGTAGGTCATCTCTCTTCTCAGACGTTTATCATTTCTTTATGGGGAAGAACGTCCACAGTCTTTTCCTCTAGCTTCTTGAAATGCATAGTACATTATTGTAAGCTACCATCAGTGCAGTAGAAAGCCAGACCTTCTATTTCCTGTCCCCTCCTCTCATCGGCCCTCCCTGGTGGCTTATACTCACCACTCTATTCTCAGCATCTATGAGACCAGCTTCTCAGATGCTGTGTGAGTGATCATGTGTTATAGTCTCTCCATGGTTGGCTAATGTCACATAATGTCATGCCCTCCACCCCCATCCTCATTGTTGCAATGACCGGGTCTCATCCTTTTTCAGGCTAAATAGCATTTTACTGTGTTTGTACACCAAATTTTCATCACTCTTTCAGGTATCAATTGACACAGATTAATTCTGTATCTTGGCTATTGGCTGCAACAAACAGGGGAGAATAATTATATCTTTAATCTTTTTTCCAAGACAAAATCTCATCATATAAATCAAACTGACCTTGAATTCACTATGTAGGCTAGACTGGCAATGAACTGAAGCAGTCCTCCTGCCTCAGCCTCCCAAATGCTGGGATTATAGATGTGTGCCACCACGTCCAGCTCACTATCTCTTTAATAGAACGTATTTTAATTCCTTCTGACCTGTATCCAGCAGTGGGGTTGGAGGCTGAGTTTGCTTTTAGTATTTTGAGAAATCTCCATACTTTTTCCCACAACAACTGTACTAAATTATATTCCCTCCAATAATTTTTAGGGATTTCTTTTGTACATATTCTTGTCAGTCTTTGTTACATGCTTGTCTTTTGAAAATTACTATTTTATTTTCTGAAATAGGGTCATTGTATGGCCCAGGCTGGTTTTGAATTCATAAATTCAGGAGACCCTCCTGCATCAGCTTCTAGGATGGCTGGAACTAAAGGCATGTACCACCATTTCTGGCTACTATGTATGTATATTTTTTGAGACAGGGTCTTGTTATGTAATTCAAATTGGCCTTGACCTCAGATGTAGCCCAGGCTGGCCTTGAACTCACAGTGATTCTCTTGTTTTAGCCTTCTGAGTGCTGGCATTACAGGTGTGTGCCACTATTTTTTATAATAGAAAAAAGGTGATATCTCATCATAGTTTGTTGTTTTATGTCTAGATAAATCTCATGGGCTCATAGGTGGAGCATTTGGGAGGGGGCTCGATCAGAGGTGTGATACCATCACTGGATCAGTCTGCTGATGAGTTTGCACCTGGGTGTGATATCAGGTGGGGGGTCCCTGGGGGCGTGTCCTGGAGAGGGGCAGCTTCCTCCTCCTGGATCTCTCTCCGCCTCCTGTCACTGCTCACTGTTTCTCCTCTCCCTGCTGTCCAGCCTTGGAACTACGTGACTGTGAACTGAAATCTCCACACTCTGAGCAGAAAGGAACCTCTCCTCATTAACTTACAGGTGTTCAGTATTTTGTCCCTGCAGCAAAAAAGGAAGTAAGAAAGATTTTGGGGTGAAGAGAGGTTTTAGCTGTGATGCTAGCGTGTGGTTCAGAGCCTTTGTGAAGAGCTTAGAAGGTTTGGAGATGCTGCTAGAGGAGCTGCACTCCACAAGAGCTGCTCTCGGAGCGCAGAGGACCTGGGGGATGGAGCTGAGCGGCACGGTGCCTGCCTGAGAAGCTTGTGGCCCCGAGTATGAGCCCTGGTACCAAAAACAAAAATGTACAAACAATAAAACCACAGCTGGGAAAGACCAAACTCAAGCAGTTTTAGTTGGAAAGAAAGACTTCACTGGTAGTTGGACTCCTAGCCATGTATGTTATGCTTTAGCAGAAAATGTGTTTGCATTTTACTCCTGTGCTGAGACATTACAGAGGTCTGAGATGCAAGCAGTGAAATCATCCAGCTGAAGAAAGTGGCATGATACTGTTTTTAGGTAGCTCAGCCTTGAGAGTCAAGAGCAAAGGGAACAGCAGAGGATTTAAAAATTCTTGAGGTTGGCCGCAAAAGAGAACTGTAGAATTGGGACCTATACAAAGATGACACGGAAGGAAACTTGCTTGCTGAAAAGATTAGCTTAAAAAAGCCATGTATTGGGGCCGGGGAGTTAGCTCAGTGGTTCCAGCGCCTGTCTTGCAAGCGCAAGGGCCCGGGTTCGATTCCCTGGTAACCACATAACAATACTGGGTGTGGAGACCCACACCCAGCAGCAACCAGTACCACATACCACAGTGCCGGGCGTGGTGGCTCACGCCTGTAATCCCAGCACTCAGGAAGGCAGAGGCAGGAGGATTGTGATGTGAGTTTGAGGCTGAGCTCAGGGCCAGCCTGAACCACAAAGTGAGACCCTGTCTCAAAAAACCTAAAAAAAAAAGCCATGTATTGGCCAGGCATGGTGGCACAGGCAGCAGGACCCCTGTGAGTTTGAGGCCAGCGTGGGCTACATACTGAGTTCAAGGCCAGCCTGAACTACAAATCGAGACTCTGTCTCAAAAAAAAAAAAAAAAAAAGCCAGGTACTTTGGAAAAACACAATAGAAAAAATGGCTTGAAGGTATCACAAGAACCAGTAGCACCCGACCCTTTGCAGCCTCAAGATTTTCAAGGTGACAGACTGCTTTGAGAAGAGAGCCCCGGGGTACTGTGCTCCAGGATGAGCAGCGTGGGCAAGGGGCACTGGGTCCCCAGGATGCAGGTCACCGTACTAAGGTATCTAGAAGCTTCTACTGTCACCAGCAAAATGCAGAGGGCCCAGCTGCTGCTCCAGCTGGAGGCCGACTGTGGCGTCATCCACGTGGTGCTGGTTTTGGGCATGGGTACGATGCAAGAGCTGTGGCATCAGGTAGGACTCCACTCAGATGTCACAGGAGGGCCCGGGGGGACAGTACATGAAGCTGTGAGGGGAAGCCGGAGTGCAGTGGAGAGCCTGGGGTGTTAGGGAAGCCGGGAGCAGGAACATTGGGGAGGGCCGTGAGGAAGAGGGAAGCTGTCCAAAAGAGATGCCAGGAGGCTGCAATGATTGGCAGTGCCAAGGGGCAGAGCCCCAGCCCTTTGGAGTTCACAGCTCACCAGAGAGGCACTGGCCATGAAATGCGGGGTCAAGTGTTTGCTACGGTGGACTTTCATCTTGCTCTGTAATGTCTCAGAGGTCCAGTGGTTCCTCTCCTCCTCTTTGTACCTTCTGGAATGGGAATGTTTATCCAGTGCCATGGTGTGTGGGAAGTGTTTCATTTTCTTCTCATTTTTACAAGGTTTTATGTTTTTTTTTTTTTTTTTTTTAAGGTTTTTTGAGACAGGGTCTTGCTTTGTTGTTCAGGCTGGCCCTGAGCTCAGCCTCCAACTCACATCACAATCCTCCTGCCTCTGCCTCCCGAGTGCTGGGATGACAGGCGTGAGCCACCATGCCCGGCACTGTGGTATGTGGTACTGATTGCTGCTGGGGTGAGTCTCCATGCTCAGTATTGTTACGTGGTTACCGGGGATCGAACCTGGGTCCTTGCGCTTGCAAGACGGGCTGGAACTACTGAGCTATATCCCCAGCCCTCAGTTTTACAAGGTTTAACAGCTAAGTTTGCCTTGAATCTCAGGAAATTTTTTTTTTTTGGAACAGGGTCTCGCTTTTGTAGTTCAGGTCAGCCCTGAGCTCAGTCTTGAACTCACAGCAATCCTCCTGCCTCTGCCTCCCGAGTGCTGGGATGACAGGTGTGAGCCACCACACCTGGCACTATGGTATGTGGTTCTGATGCTGGTGGGTGTGAGTCTCCATGCCTGGCATCCTTGTATGTGGTTACCAGGGATCAAACCTGGGCCCTTGCACTTGCAAGGCAGGCACTGGAACCACTGAGCTAAATCCCCTGCCCAATTTTTTTTTTAACTGATTTTATTGGTACATTTTGTATATACATAATGATCACATTCAACATTGAGGATTTGTACCAGTACGTGACAAACCTTTACTCATTTTTTCCCCATTCTCCTGCCCTCCTCAGAGGAGACTTTGGACTTGGACTTCTCAGCAACGTTGAAACTAATAAGATTTTGGTAATTTTTTAACAAGGGTTTAATGTTTTGCAGAAAGTGTTTTAATGCACTTGATCTGATCGGGAGCCAGGGGTAGAATATTCAATTTATACCCATAGGTCTCATGAGCTTATAGGGGGGCTTCTAGGAGGTGACTGGATCATGGCTGTGATGCTCATCACTGAATGAGTCCTCGTTTTGTTGTTTTTGAGACAAGGTCTTGCTACACAGCCCAGGCTGGCCTTGAACTCTCAGAAATCCTCCTGCCTCAGCCTCCCAAGTGCTGGAATACAGGCACGTAGCACCATGCCTGGCTCAGTCCACTGATGGGTTCATAGCTGGTGCTGGGAAGTGAAGCTTCTTGGGAAGGAGGGTCAGTGTGGGTGTGGCCTGAAAGGGTGATGTCCCCCTTCTCCCTGCCTCTCTGCTTCCCAGCTCTGGAGGTTAGTTGTGATGCCCCCACGCCACACCCCTGTGCCATGCCGCCCTGCCTTGGGAGGAGGCAACTCCAGACTTAACCTCCACACACTGAGCCAGAATGAAATCTCCTCCTTGAGCTCATAGGTGCTGGGTGTTTTGTCCAAACAATGGGAATGTAAATGAGAAACAGTTTCACTTTGAACTTTTGGTTGGTTAATAATGTTGAACATTTTTTCATAAACCTATTGGTCATTTGCATGTGTTTATGTGTGTGTCTGTCTGTCTGTCTCTCTGCATGTTGGTCTCTCTGTCTCTGTGTGTGTGCCATTGGCAATAGAATCCAAGGATTTCACACTAAGCCTTATCCCCAGCCTTTTATTTTCTATTTCAGACACAGTCTCAGTAAATCCCTGAATTTCTCCTGATTGTGCTTGGCGATCCCCCTGCCTCAGCCGCCCAGGGGTCTGGACACCATGCCCAGCTTGGATGTTGCCTTTTGAGAAATGTCAGTTTAGGTCTCCTGCCCATCTTGGTTTTTTTTTTTTTTGTTTGTTTGTTTTTAATCATGGTTTGCTCCTGAATAGCAGGTAAGTTCTGCCCATCTTGGTTTTTGTATTGTTTTGTTTTAGCAACAGTCTCGCTATGTAGTTCAGGCCAGACTTGAACTTCTAGGAAATCTGCCTTTGCCTCCAGAATACTAGGATTATAGGCATGTGCTACTATTACGGACAGCCATGTTAGTTAGAAACATTATAGGCAGTCCAGCAGGGCTGGGCCCTTGAAGAAGCCAGTGCGGAAAATAAGAGCCCATTACAGGCCAGGAATGTAGCTCAATGGTGCCCTGTCTCCCTGGCAAGAGCAAGTCCTGAGTTCAATTCCCAGTGCCCAGGAGAAAAAAAAAAACAAGAGCACATTACAGCTGTGGGTGGAGACACATTCCTTGAGGTCCAGCCCTCGAGACAAGGGTGAAAGTCCACACCTGCTTTCCCAGAGATAGACGGTGATGACCAATATTCTAAATAGGCCCCCGCCAGCCTGTGGGGACCGGGTCCTGACTCACCCTCACAGGAAGGCCCTTGTTCTTTCCATGCACTCTTGCTACGTGACCTGCTTCCCCACTGGACCAATATTGCCGAAGTGGCCATACTGTAATCTTATTGGCTGACCACGTTTTGGTCTACTTTATCGCTGCCTGGTGATTCTGTGCTTTCTGGTGATTTTGTGTAAAACTTCTTGAGAAATGGGGTTTGTGAGTCCCTCACTTGAGACCTCTTCTGTCTCACTTGGACAGAAGTTATCGTTCTCTCAAATTCTTCCCACTCTTCCCTTTTGCTGTTCCTGCAATTCATTCTTTAATTTTAGAGAAAACGAGCTCAGTGGATCTAGCAGGTTGGAATAATATTTCCCTTATATTATTTGGGCTATTTGCGGGTCTTACGTCAGCTCTGTATCATATGGCGACCTCAGCACCACACCCAGCCCATCTTCTTTTCTATTTGTTTTTGTTGTGGGTTTTTGCTATAAATTTGATTTCTTTATATATTCTAGATTAACCTTTTGTCAGATGTAGAGTTTGTAAATATTTTCTCCCATCCTCTAAGTTATCTGTTTATTTTGTTGATTGTTTCTTTTGCTGTGCACAAGCTTTTTAGTCTGATGTAATCTTATTGTAGATTTTTGCTTTTGTTTCTTGTATTTTGGGGTCTTATCCAAAAAGTACTTGCATAGTCCAGTGTCACAAGGCATCTTCCTTACATGTCTTCCAGTAGCTTCATAGCTTTAGGTCTTTCTTACATTTAAGTCTTTAATTTTGAGTTCATTTTTTTTAATATAGTGGGTGATCTGGATTTAGTTTCATTGTTCAGCATGTGGACAGCTCGATTTTCCTGTCTCACTAATGTATGCTCTTAGACTGCAGATAGGTCAGTTAATTAGAGGTCTATAGGCAGAAAGACAAGGAGGACAGAGAAATCACATTTACCGAGGGCCAGGGATTTAGCTCAGTGGTTCTGGCATCTGCCTGGCAAGTGCAAGATCCTGAGTTCGATCCCTGGTAACCACATACAACAGTGCTGGGTGTGGAGACTCATGCCCACCAGCAATCAGAACCACATACCACACAGTGCCAGGTGTGGTGACTCACGCCTGTAATCCCAGCACTCAGGAGGCAGAGGCAGAAGGATTCTCAGGAGTTTGACACTGGCCTGAACTACAAAGTGAGACCTTGTCTCAAAATAAAACAAAACAAAAACCCCTACATTTACCAAAGGCCAGAGCTGTAAAAGGAAAAAACCCACCACATCCGAGTAGGATAAGTAGCCGTGATTGATAGGTATCCATCACCTGAACAGAGATCAAGGTCTTAACCTACAGCTCCCAGGAAAGGTCCTTGACTAGAAATCCTTGTATCAGCACTTGCTTTCCCACTGGGCCCCCATTTAGTCAGCTTCACCTAAGCAGCTGTACCTGTCATCATCTAATTGGTTGACCATGGTTTTATCCGCCTTGGGATTTCTCCCTGGATCAGTATTACCTAAGTGAACTCTTATTTGCAGTCTTACTAATTCACTATAGTTTTGTCTCACCTTGAACTCCCCTCACCTGTGTCTTTGCTCCATAAAACCCCCTGGAAACCAAGGGGGGTGGACAAGGAACTTTGGGGTTCCCTTTCCTTCTCTCTCAGGCAGAAGTTATTGTTCAATAAATTTTTTCTCCTCTTGCTGAGATTTAGCTCAGCGGCAAGCACGAGGTCCTGAGTTCAATCCCAGTACCAATAATAATACTAAAATAAAATATAAAAGGCTTTTGTTAGAAAAATCCTAGAACTCATTCTTAGATTTTAGAAGGAGAAAGTCTGTTTTACAGGTGGAAAGAGGTGATCCCTCCCAGATCCAAGAAGTCTACTTGCAAGGAAAAAGAGAGTAGGTAAGCCACCTGCAGGTGAGAGGGAATTTCCCAGGCTTACTATATTCTGGAGAAAAAAAATATTTTTATTTTAAAACTGGGCTTGTGTCCTGAAGCTGTAGTTTTCATTTTTAAAATTATGGTTTTCTTTGTCTCCTTTGTACCTACCTTTATATCTTCTATCCTATCTCACAGCCTGGGCTTCTGCTTTGACCTGTAAATTTGCTTGGCGGTGAGGACGGAAAGCAGGGCAGAAGAGCCACTAAAGTGTTCTGAAAATTGCTACTGTTTGCCCCGAAGAAGAGGGGAAAAGCTCCTGATTCTCCAGGAGAGGAATCTCAGAGTGAAATTTCCCTGGAATATCTATTTCTGTTAATGCTGGTACCAAAGTGTTTGGATTATAATAGCTTTATAGTGTATTTCCAGTTCAAGATTTTTATTCTATTGGCTTTAAGGCTGAAGATTCAGCTCGGTGCCTTGTAAGCACAAGGTTGTGAGTCTGATCCCCGGTACCTCAGGGGGAAATGTATAGATTGCTTTAGCCATTTTGTAGTTTTGGGATATGGTTCCATACAAGTGTTAGGAATTTTTCTGTATTTCTGTGAACAACGCCCATGGAATTTCGTGGAATAGGGACTGCATTAAATCTGTAGATCACTTTTGATAATAGGGATATTTAAACAGTATTGAATCTTCTAGTCCATGAAATGGGATGTCTTTCTGGTTTTTTAATCTTATTCTCTTTTGTTTTCTTTCTGTCTTTTCTTTCCCTCCCTTTCTACCTCCTTTCTTCCTTTATTTCTAGTTTTTGTTTGTTTAAGAGACAGTTTGTTATGTTGCCCAAGATAGCTCCGAACTTCTGGGTCAAATAAACATCTTTCTGCCTCAGCTTCCTGGATAGCTGGAGGTATAGCCAGGCACAACCATACCTGGCCCAGCTTCCATTTCTTTTATTAATTTTTGTAGCTTTCATTGTAAGGATTGTTTATATTTCGATTAAATTTATTCCTAGGGCTTTATTCTGTAACTATTATCAATGAGATTGCTTTCTTATTTTTTTTTAAATGGTACCAGGGATTGAACTTGGGCTCTTGTGCTTCCGCGGTAGGTGTGGTACCACTTGAGCTAAGTCCCTGGCCCCTCTTAAAATTAAATGGAAAATAAAATGGAGCAAGACTCAGGTACTCCATAGCAGGGCTGTCCTGGGGAGGGGGACCCGCCGGACTGCTCTAAAGATAGAGGAGCAGCCAGGGACAAAGCAGGCAGCCAGTTAGGAACAGTCTGAGGGTGGGGGCTGGTACTCAGAGGCTGCGTGATTTTCCTACTGGAAGGTTCTTGTTGACACAACGGAGACATAAAGGAAATGTGGCAAGACACGGGGCATTATGGGAAAGAGCAGGGCTGTCTTTGGGGGATGCCATAGAGGCTTAGTTCTGTATCAGCCAGACCTATCAGCTTCCTCCTCAGTAAGTCACAGTGGGCATGTGGAAGTGGCCTCCGTTTCTTATGCTGACTTTGAATTCTGTGGCTTTGCTGAGTAAATGAATTCAAATGGCTTTTCCGTGGATGTAGGGACCGCTGGAAGATAAGTCAAAGCCCGACACCCAAGGACACAGTCTGCTGTGTAGCACCGGCTCGTGACACACTTTGTTATGATAATGATGCTACCCACGGGAAGGAAGATGAAATATTATAACTCCCAAGCTGATACCATGAGCTTGTGTTATTAGAAACTGAAGAGTGAGCGCTAGTGATACAGGAAGCGAGTCTAGCTCCCAACCTGCTGGAACCGGAAACGCGAATTCGTGTTCTCTAAAATCGAAGAATGAATTTTACGAGCAACAGAAGTTTGGGTGGGAAAATTTTATTGAGAAAGAAAGCTTCTGCCTAAGAAGCAGAAGGGGAAACCTGGAAAGGTGGGTAACCTACTCACCTCACTTCTCAAGGGGCTTTTATGGAGCCAAGCCACAAGGTGGGGCGGGTTTAAGGTGGGACAAAGTTAAAGTCAGCCAGTAACATTGCAAATACAGTTGCTTAGGTAATACTAACTAGATGGGGATCCAGTGAGAACTCAAGTCAGTAGCAAGTGAAACAAAGATTTTCATTTAGGAGACTTTTCTAGATGGTCAAGGTCCTGGCCCTCCAGCCCAGAGATTGAGGTTTTAGGGTATCAGTCATTGCTATTCATCTTATGTGGGTGGGGAAGTCTTCTCCCGTAATGCTGGCTTTCAGTGGAGGTCTCCTTGACTGCCCTGCATGTGGGCTTTTCGAGGGCCGGCCTAATCTATCTACATACCACATGTCCAGCTTTTCTACCTGTTGTAATGCCACAGAGAGAGAGAGAGAGAGAGAGAGAGAGAGAGAGAGAGAGAGATCCACACGGGACACAGTGCATATTAAAAGATGGAAGTTTATTCACACAAGTGGACTTCACCTTCTAGGGGAGTGAAGCCCAGAACTGAAACTACAGTGGGTTTATCTAGAGGACTGCAGGAATTGGGTAAAGAGTCAAGGGGAGAACGTTGGGGCAGGTACAGAACAAAACAGGTTTTAAAATTATCTGCATGTTTTTATCTGTTTTGGGGAAGCAGAAGCACAGAGAAGTTAGGTGGAGTCACATTTTGAGATTCCATTTGTCCAGGGAGGAGAATGGGAAGGATTTAGGTTAAATACGGATTAACTCTGGTTATGTGGGTCTCACACCTACAATACTAGGAGCAATAGAAGTTAAGAGTAGGAAAAATTTATTGAGAAAGCTTTTGCCTAAAGGGGCAGGGAGAGGACCCAAAAGTGGGTGAACAGCTCACCCCACTTCCTAGGGGGCTTTTATGGAGCAAGGCCAGGACGTGAGGTGCGGTTAAGGTTGGACAAAATTATAGTCAACCAGTAACATTGCAGGTGTAGTTGCTTAGGTAATATTGGTACAATGAGAAATCACAAAATGAGCAAAATTATGATCTACCAGTAAGATGACAGCAAGTATGGGTCACTTAGGTAATACTGATGAAATGGGATCCAGGGGGAAAGCAGTCATGTAGGAAGTGGACAAGGATTTTCAGTCCGGGATCTTCCCTGGAAGGGTTGGGTTAAAACCTTGCTCTCCACCTGGAGATTGAAGCTCACTTAGAATATCAGTCACTGCTATTTGTCCTACTGGGGGGGGGGGGGTTTCTCCTTTGGTAATGTTGACCTTCAGTGAAGGTCTCCTTGACTCTCCTCTGTGTGGCCCGATGGAGGGCTGGCCTTGTGTAACCATCTACAAGATGTCTAACAAGCTTACTTACCCACCACACTAGGAACAAGAGAGGTTAAGAGTAGGAGGATATTTATTGTAGGAAAGCCCTTGAGGGACAGGAGGAGCCTCAAGTGGATAGCTGGGGAACCCACATTACACAGGAATTTTATAGGGTGAAACTCACATGGTACAACATGGCCACAGCCATGATCATCCAATAAGGTTACAAGTACGGTCACCTAGGCAACCGTGGTCCAATTGGGAAACAAGATAACAAGGAGTCAGGTAACAAGGAGGCCAGAAAGAACAAAGATCGACCTGGGGAGGGAAAGTTCCTGAGGTCTTGCGTCACTGTGGGTGGTTGATGTCTCTCTGGACTGCATTAGGTGTTTGTTCCTTGAGGAAGCACGTAGGTCTCTATCGCAGGTCTTTATCTTGAGGCCTGGCTTTCAACTGCCTTGTCTGCTGTGGAGCTGTGGCTGTGTCCCCTTTGTTGTGACCCTGGAGGCCCTGGCCCTAAGGATGCCTGGAACATTTCTACCTGGCTCACCTGTCTATTACAATTACAGGTTAGCATGGACAGCCACGCACATACTGCACGGCTGTGCACAGTCACATGGCTGTTCAGTCTGTGTCTCAAAAGTTAGGAAAAAGCCAGCAGCTCTGTTGCTCTGAGCTGCCCTCGTGCTGTGAAATGATAGTCACGCTCGCCGCTCTGCCCTTCCAAGCCTCGCCTGGCCTGGCCGTGCGTCCAGCGCTCTCTCTGCATAAGATTACCCCAAGTGCACGCCGGCCGCCTCCTTGGCTGCGCTTCTGACTTGGGTGCCCTTTAGTTTTGCTCTCTCCTGGTTGTGTGGCCAGGACTTTAACGCCATGTACAGAATAAAGATGACAAAAGTGGGATCTGTGGCTCATTCTCAGTCGTGGAGAGCTTCGCCCTGCTCGGTATGAAGTTAGCTATGGACTGTTAGACGTGGCTTTTTCTGGTGTTGAGTCCACTTCTCCCACCCTAAGCTTGTTGAGAGTTTTATCATGAACCGATGTTTAATTTTGTTACATGTTTTTCTGCACCTGTTGGGTTTTGTCCTCAGTCCGTCAGTGTGGGTTGAATTTCCCTTACGTTTCTGGGACGAATGGCTGAACGTGACATTGCGTGTTTGATGTGCTGCCTGCTTGCTTTTCTCCCCAGGTGTTGGCAGAAGACAGTGAATGTTTGGAGAAGCTAATCTGCAACTTAAATAACAAATTTCATTTCTGACTCCATCAGTTAACTATTGGAGTTGGGCAAGTGTCCTAGCTTGTCTGGAGCCTCATTTTCCCTATTTGCAAAAATGGACGTAAGAATGTGCACACAGAATGTGCACCGGTGGTGGGAGCTGGTGTACGTGAGGCCTTAGCATAGCGCTTTGCCCGTAGTAAACAGTCCAGGAGCAGGAGCTGGCTTAACTCCTCGGGCCTCAGCCCTCTGCACAAGGGCAAGGCAGTTCCCCTGGGCTTCTGAGCAAGATTAAATGTTGAAGAAAACAGAAAACAATAGAGAATTTACTCAGTGGGACTATTTATTTATTTCACTTGTTCTAAATGCATATATTAAATGCCTCTTCCTGATACGCACCTTTTATTTATAAATCTTCCTGAAATCTCCCCTCCCAACGTGAACTCAGCCTGGTCTCTAAACGAGCCTATGCCAGTATTTTGTCCAAGAAACTTTAAGGAATATCATTGCAGATAAGTTAGATACGTAGGAGGCAGTTAGACCGGCCCTAGGAGTCAATAGGAAAGATAACACACATTGACTAAGGGACAACATTATGTAAAAGAAAAAAACATTACACTTACCTACTTCCTCTGGAGATGAATAGCAGGGACTGAATTCTATATGGACATCAATCTCCCTGGCCCATTTCCCATTGGATCCTCATTTAATCAATATTACCTGGGTGACTGTACTTACAATCTTATTGGTTGGTTACGGGTTTGTCCCACCTCATGTGAATCTCCATTGGCTCTTCTTGGTTGGCTCTCTTCTGTATCTGCCTCATCTTGTGGTTTTGCTCCAGGAAACCCCGTGGGAGCCGCGTCCCTGCTTCCTTCTCTCTTACAGATGCTATCTTTCACTCAGTGAATTGGTCTGACTCTTAACTTCCGTTTTCCCCAGAATTCATTCTTTGGTTTTAGAGAACACAAACTTGAGTTTTGAGTGTCTGGCAGTTTGGAAGATATATTTCCCTTGTTGGGATTATTTTTGCCTATTTGGATAACTTCCTGGATAGATAGATATATATATATAATTTTATTTTATTTTTTTCTTGATTGCTTGGCGCCCTCTATCAGCATGATCAAAGCCCTGTCCGCAGTCTCCATGGTTGCTGTCAAAACAGCACACTGGAAGTCTCAGGAGGCAAGAGAGGCGGTAGGAGCAGGCTTTGTTCCTTTTGGAAAGGCTCTGGTGTGCTAGGTATTACCTAAGAACCGGCTGAGCAACTTGTCTGAGAGCCCGGGGTCCTGGTGACTCACCAAGCTCCTCAGGGCCTTTTTAGGGTAAGCACTGCAAACTATTTTTGTTAATGACACTTGTATTTAGGAAACAAATGCATTTATTAAGGGTGATTTTTTTGTGGATATGTTCCTGGGGGTTGGACCATGTTTGGTTCTCACACTAAGATATCTCCAACTCTTCTTTAAAAAAAAAAAAAATATATATATATATTTTGCAGGGCATGGTGGCTCATATCTGTAATCTCAGCACTCAGCAAGCAGAGGCAGGATTGCCATGAATTCGAGGCTAGCCTGGGCTATACAGGAAGTCAAGGCCAGAGTGAACTTGCATAGCGAAACCCTATCTTAAAAAATATTTTAGGGGGCCGGGTATTTGGCTCAGTTCTTCCAGCGCCTGTTTTGCAAGCACAAGGACCCCGGTTCGGTCCCGGTTAACCACATAAAATACTGGGTGTGGAGACTCACGCCAGCAGCAACCAGTACCACATACCACAGTGCCAGGCGTGGTGGCTCATGCCTATAATCCCAGCACTAGGGAGGCAGAGGCAGGAGGATTGCTGTGATGTGAGTTGGAGGCTGAGCTCAGGGCCAGCCTGAACTACAAAGCGAGACCCTGTCTCAAAAAAAAAAAAATTTTTTTTTTTTGGAAAAATATTGAGTAGAAATCTCACCAAGTTACTAAACTGCCCAGGCTGGGCTTGAATTTGTGATCCTCCTGCCTCAGCTTCCTAAATGCTGGGATTACAGGTGTGCACACACCAACCCGGTTGACCATGGGGCATTTTTTCAAAGCATCCTCCCCTTTTTTTTCTCCCTTTTCTAATTGACAGACGATGCTTAATTTACCCATTTGGTGGCCTACTGAGGTTCGAGTACTCTTTCCACTAGATGTCACTGTTGTCCTTGAAAAGTCACTTTTTTCTCCTTGGGACCTTCCCTTCTTTTCTCTTAACAGACACCAGCTGGTGCCGCCTGGGTCACAATCCCAGTACGATTTTTTCCCCCTTGGTTCCAGGAATTGCATTTGGGGCCTTGCGCTTAGCAGGCAGGCACAGTGCCTCTGAGCTACATCCCAGGCCTCCTCTGCTTTTGTTGTTATTTCTTCCTTTGTTTTTTGGGGATAGGGTCTTGCTATGTAGTTTAGGCTGCCCTTGAACTCAGTATGTAGCCCAGACAATCCTCAAACTCACAGCAGTCCTCCTGCCTCAGCTTCCTGAGTGCTGGGATTACACGCGTGAGCCACCACCCCTGGCAACTTAGGATGATTTCCCTCAAAGGAATATCAGGAAAGATTCTGTTGTGTAGAAATTAGGATTTGACCATCTCCAAAAACATCCAATAGCTGATAGTGGTGGCACATTCCTAGCAAATAACTTTTAATTAACTGGCCCTTAATAAATAACTTTTAATTCTCTCACTAAGGCTTTATTTGAAGTTCTTTTGATGACCTCTTGGCCTTGGTGAACTGTACTGTTTATCACCTTTTTCTAAGGATGAAAAGTAGAATACTTGTCTTTTGTTATTATTATATTTTTCTCATCTAATTCTTCAAAATATTAAGTATAATAACAGTTCACTTTAAAAATTAGGACATTTCAGGGCCGGGGATTTAGCTCAGTGGTTCCGGCACCTGTCTTGCAAGCGCAAGGACCTGGGTTTGATCCCCGGTTACCACATAACAATGCTGGGCGTGGAGACTCACGCCCAGTAGCAACCAGTACCACATACCACAGTGCCGGGCGTGGTGGCTCACGCCTGTCATCCCAGCACTCGGGAGGCAGAGGCAGGAGGATTGCTGTGATGTGAGTTGGAGGCTGAGCTCAGGGCCAGCCTGAACGACAAAGCGAGACCCTGTCTCAAAAAAAAAAAAAGATAAAATAAAAATAAATAAATTAGGACATTTCAGAGCTGGGGATTTGATCACTGGTTCTGGCACCTGCCTCAAAAGCTCAAGGTCCTGAATTTGATCTTTAGTACCTGAAAGAAAAAATTAAATAAAATTAGGTGGTGGTTGTAGGTTGGTATGGAAATGGGAAAACATGAGAATTAAGTCATGTAATATACTGGTACAAATTCTCAATGCTGAGTGTGATCGTGATGTGTAAATATAATGTACCAATAAAGAATAAAAAAATGAAAATTATGACATTTGCCAAGTATGATGGTACATACCTTAGTCCCATGGTTGGGAAGCTGAGGGAGGAGGGT